>JAANDG010000889.1:0-41577 GCA_036852015.1 Pelodera strongyloides | reverse complement strand
CAACAACAACAATAATAATAATAGAAATAAATACCTCAAACTCCTTTCCCTCCTCCTCTACAATCTTCTCATAAAATCTCTTCAACTTTGGTGTGAACATACGGCAAGGACCGCACCATCCAGCCGAGAAGTAAAGTCCGACGAGCTAAAATATAATGGACTGATAACTTTCAATACGCTTACGGACGCAATTATTTACAGTTCACATTTCAGTTCTGGTCGTATAGGTTACAAGAAGAGTCATTATATGTTTCGTTACGTAAATATCACTCGACAAGTTAGTGTGTGTGCCACTCTACTAGCAAGGCAAGCAACAGAAGCACACATGTTGGGGGTCAGTGTACGGATGACGGATGTACAAAAGGTACAAAACGGATGAAAGTTAAATTATGCTAATTAGCTCGCGAAATTAAAATGTACCTTAATATTACAGTACACTGACTTCGCGAACATACAACTTACTTCTTCTGAACTACTCTCAAACGAACTTGTTTAAACTTCGGGATATATGACTACCTTAGTAATGATGAACACACTCAAAATGAAAACTACAAACCACACCTTTCCCTTGAGATGCTCAGCAGCATCAACCTTGGATCCATCCTGCTTCTGAAGCTCAACACCAGAAAGGAGTTCCGCCATTTTATCTGCAAAATAAAGTATAAAATATTTATAAGTAGGCACAACTCGAACACGTATACGGTAGATATTCAACGCGATTGCCAACATACTAAAAATTAAAAACGGGCACAAAGAAAAGAAATACATATTGGAGTTTCCAAGTATCACAAAAATTCGGTGTGAGGTGTGATTCTGTCAATACTACGGTATTTCTGCACGAAACTTGCACATATAATCTGAAAAATCAAAAAAAAAATATATTCTCGTGTAGTTCCGAGACACTGTAAATTTTCAACATAAAAAAAATTTTTCAACATAGAAACCCCATATTTGTATGAGCGAAATCGTCAGAAAGTCCAAAAGTGAATATAAGCGAAGGAACCCTATGGCAGGAGCAAGCTAGTAAACAAGACAACGTCTACCACCCCAGCGAGATCGAGAATAGTAATGACACTCCACTCATAAGCTGTTGATAGAACAGAGACGTATGGGAGGGGTCGCAACCTCCCCGCAGGTGCAAAAAAGCCAGTGGCAAAAGTTAACAGATGACATACGCGCACTGTGAAAATATCCTGGAGCAAAAAAACGATGCATATATTAGCTTACTTCGTCGAAAAAAACGGACAAGTTTACTTACAATAAGAGAAATGGAACTAAAGAGCAACAAATAACAAAATAGATAAGGGAACCAAATTCATATACAAACACAAACTTTTAAGCAATTCGGTCTCTCTCGAAACTCCTTCCTTATCAATAGCATGTCAGCGAAAGTGACGAAAGACATCAGACATGAAGATCACTTTTAGTGGTACACTCGAAAAATATTTGTTTGGAGTTTATGGTTCTCTGTGAGAGTCCAAAGGTCAGAGTCCTGTACAGATTCAACGAAACCAGAGTTATCACTATGTATTACAACACAGATCATGTATTACATAGATACGTAATCAGGTGTATGTAATACATCGAAGTATAAGGGTACGTAATACATAGATACAGAAGGTGTAATACATACATAGATACAGAAGGAAGCAGTGATGCAACCAGGCGCACATATTACGAAAACAAACGGTTTCAAGTTCTACAAAGCACATACGATAGATATATGAGGGGTAAATAACTCTAAAACTATTCCGCCTCTGGGCTGGAACATTACCATATAAGCGTATAGTTTTAAATGCACATTTCGTCACGGTTAGTGCTTTACTTTACAAACGCACACGCGCGAACATAACGGGACAAAGCAAGCTAAATGGTATACCAAATTCGCGCGCAAACTCCGCAAACTTTGGAACTCTGTACTGCGCATCACAACTGCACATCGGTTCCTTTTTTGAATCGTTTCGTTGAACCTCCATATCAAGGTCATATCAAGGTCATAGTAAGCAAGGAACAAGGTTTTACCTTGAAAAACCAAGTGTGTTACAATATAGTGAAAGCAATGAGGCCAATGTTAAGCTAGCAGCCGGTACAACTCCTCCAAGCACAATTATTAGATTTTTAAAATGGAACAAAAAAGCATCAAGAAAACAAAAAAAAATACGCGGCACGTAAACCGTAAACAAATTATGAAGTGCAAATACGCAAAAATATAGCAAGATAAAATTTATTAATAACCATAGGGCGCGTTCGGGATTGCGAAAAGAAAGAAAAGAAATCAAAAAAGTAGTTCGGGATGGCCGGTCGGAAATGTATATCTTTTCCACAGTACACATAGCCCGTGGGCACAGAGGCATTCAAATTGTCTCCACATAGTTCTGCATATCTAAATATAAGTGGTCTCTGTGCCCACGGGCTATATGTACTGTGGAAAAGATTTACATTTCCGACCGGCCATCCCGAACTACTTTTTTGATTTCTTTTCTTTCTTTTCGCAATCCCGAACGCGCCCTTATATTCATAAAACAACTAAAATTTCTTGATAATACTTTAGAAAAAGAAAAGATTAGAATTTGATAAAACTCTTCCAGTTACCAACCCAACTGAATCTAAAACGGTACACAACGGAGTTTTTAATTAACATTCCTAAATTCATTAATTCTAAGTATTTTCATTCCATGCCGCGGCTAAGAATGCACTCTAATTTATAATACATGGAAGTACCGCAGTCAAGCACACAATTCCACTGTTCATTAGTTTTCAAAACCCACGTGCCACTTTGCTTTAAAACTCACACTCCTGATGATTCGGCTGATACTATCTAGTAAAATACGTAATCTTCTTCCTTTTCCTTAGCGCTCGAGTCTCCCGAAGCAACACAAGACTGCCGTCACCGGCACCACTATTGACAGAGGTAGTTTTGCCTGATTCATGTGCATTCTAAAAAAATCGGTAAAATTGACGAACATGCACCCGCAGAAGAAAGCTACCCCTACCACAAATGTATGGGGGGGGGGGGAATAACAAAAAAAAACCCTGCATAGTCAACATTCTAAAACCGTCTGTGGCCTGTGGCGTCTGCTTAAGTTCAAACGATCTATTTTAATACTTATATACTAACCGTATGGGTAGCAGCGGCATCCAAGTATTCCAAGGACAAGGACGGTAACTCCACTCCAGAATTTTCTTTCTTTTGCTTTTGTCTCTCCGCACTGATCTCCTCCTTCACGTTGTTTATAACCTTAGCCTACAAACGTTTCTTATTCAGAAAACCGAAACGTAAAGCGAGACCGCAGAAATCAGTCGTTCGTCGGCGTCGGTCAACAAATGGTTTCAATTCACAAAAACCAGTTCGGGATTGGTACCGACCACTTGGCAAACACTTGGTGACTACGACAGTTTTCGAAAAAAAATGGTCATCACAACGTCGCGAACTGGTCACCAAACGGTTTCCGGCGTATCATATACCTACGTTTTGTTCAAATTTTCTTTGCTTGACCTTGGAAGCACCAAGCCCAAGCCCCTAACCTATCATAGGCAAAAAGCAATAGATACGAAAAAAATGTAGAAGAACACCAAGCAACCTCGCTTCCAGTCCAGGCAAGTAAGAAAACTGTTTTTACTTATTTGATTGCCACAACAAATAACGAACACAAACCAATATTTCCATTTCCTTTTTGCGAATAGTTTCTGGGTTTTCTGACACAACTTTCTTCGCCCTTCTCATTGCTTTTCTCATTTGCAAAGTCCTTCGATCCATTTCCTAGAAAATAACAACATAGTTGTTGGTTTAAGCCGTGTTCGAGTTGGGAAAAAGTTGGTGGAATTCCGGAATTCCACCGTTCGAGATGGACGCGGAAACGTGCGAGGACAGCAAAAATACCGTAGTGGAATCGTTGTGGGATTATATTTTTGACAACTGCAGGAGCCAAAAATGACGCTTGACCCCGACGGTTGGCGCTAAATAACGGAAAACATAAACGTTTCCGGTGTCCCATCTCGAACGGTGGAATTCCGGAATTCCACAAGTTTTTCACAACTCGAACGCGGCTTTAATTTTAATTACCCAAGTTTGAGGTATTTCCTTTGCCCTGAAGATGCCGAAAGGGGAAACGTTGACATAAATATTTGGTTTACATCTGTCCAATCTGTCTTACCGGGAGTCGTAATAAGCTCGAAGATTCTACCTTTATATTGTTGTCTCTGTTCACTTTTCTTTGTTTGTTCTGTTTTGTTTTTAATAAAGAGGAAAAGAAGAATAGCGTAGCGGTACCGGTTTTTGAAACGCAATGCAAATAACTACCTTCCTTAGTTATGCAATTTTTGTATTGGAATAATTATGTTGGAATGTTATACATTTGACCACGTTTCACAAACCGGCCGTTACTTCGCTTCAACAGACATATAGCAAATCACACACACACTCGCGCCGTAACGCCAGACCAGAGAAAAGAGTGGATTACGGTATTTAAATGAGACTGGACCACAACCATAGCATAAAACACCCCGCCAAATGCGGACGATCACCTCCCGATCCGTCGGATCCGTAATACATTATATGCAAATTAATCTAAATCACGTCCCCAAAAATTTGAGATGCGGACCTAATTTATTCCCTGACATAACTGCTGCTTGTAAAAACAAAACGTGTATATTGTTCTCACCTCTGCATAGTAAACCTTCGGGGCGTGGCTGACACATATTGACTTCCCGTTCAGGCTGCCGCAAAAAATCGCTTGCGATAATAGCTCATTTTTCGGGGTCAGATGTTCCGCAATCTTTTCTCTCCTCGCGTGATTATTATTTAGTCGCAAGCGCGGTCCCGACACCATACTCCAGCACACGGCACATTGAAACTCACGTGTACCTAAATATTATGCAATATTAAATTAAAGCGATATAACTACCTTGGCTTTTCTGAGGCCACTGGCCACTCAATTCCCCCATGGGGAATTCCCCGTCTTTTTCTCTACGTGTCTCACTTTAGGCTGTTATTTTCTGTCCCCAGGGAATATTTTTTGTAGAAAAAAATGTTTTCACACAAAGCTCATTATGTCCTGGTCTGGTGTAACTATAATACGTACTGTTCTTTTCCTCCATGGGCAACTCGGGCAACTCATCGTCGCTATCAGAAGTGGCTTCGTTTAGACAACGTGAACCCTAAAAATAACAACTGTTTACACATTGTCTGATTTATCCCCCAATAATGAACGTATAATTCACTTGACGAGCATAATTCGATTATTATTTTAGTATACCCAGTATGCATACTTTAGTATGCAATATGGAGGTACGAGGGCAGTTCGAAAAGCTGCCGTAGCCAGTTGTAACGGAAGAACGGCTCGCTTATCTTGCAAGCCGTTAGTCATACTAACCGTTTCGTTGGCATCTGCCATAGACGTAGACGGGCTATCCAAATTCGACAATTCTGTGTTAGAAACCAGCTCCTTCTCCGCCTTCTCCATAGCTGCCGCCTATAAATGTTCCTTGATGAGCATGTTTCATAGCCGCCTAGGCCCGCCGGCGACCACATCCGAAATTATAATATTGCATAAATTTAGAGGGCTAGGGCTCATGGCTGAACCACTTCCGATTGCAAATTAGGCATGTGAAGCTCGGTGAAGGTACGCGAAAGATATCACAAACGTAGCACAATTATAAAAAAACTGCGCGAACCACCTGCGGACCCGGACTCACCGGCGAGGTTTATAGTTTATACCATGACATGGTTCAACAAAACACTCAAAAAACAGAAGGACAGATATTAGTATTCTGTTAAAACGGCTTGCGCAAGTTAAAGCGAAATACCGGTCGGTTTTTGAAACGTATCGTGGACAACTGAAGTCTCACGTATTTATGCTAAGTTGCTCGAATTTAGCTCGATTTTTTTATTCTAATTTATATTCTGCTGCAATCGATGTGTTTCAAAATCCAGCCAGTATTTCGCTTTGGCTCATCTAAGCCTCCCAATCAGACTAGCCACTGGCAAAAAAAAACTGTAGCAATAACACAAACCAGTATTGCCATTTCGTTGATGTGGATACCGTTCAACACTTCCGGGTCAGCTTCTTCTCCTCCCTGCTTTCTTGGCCGCCTGTCCCTTCTCATCACCTCCTAAAACAACCATTACTTGTCACCGATGACATGTTCTCAACGATACTAGGGCACCAACAGAACATCAAAAGTAAGTCACGGTTGAGCTCACCTCCGGAGTGAAAAGGCCTGGGCAATGGCTAAGGCAGAGTTTATGCCCGGTAAGTTTTCCGGCAAGAATAGCCCGCGCGTACAGTTCATCTTCCGGTCTCATGCACTTCGCCATTTTTTCTCTTCGATGACTATGTTTGCTTACGGTTACGCGTTGTCCCGGCATCTTTGCTCGACATTTGACGCAGTAAAATACCATTGGCACCTAAATACATGAAAATAAGTCATAAAGAAATCCACTTTTGCAAACAAATAATATGCATAGATAAAAAACAACAAGAAATTCAAAAAAAAGCGAGGGGGGAGCAGAATTATTTTTTACCAGATGTCAATAGGATTGAAACAGCAAGCTGTTAGCAACGCTTAAATCTGTTTTTCGTAATGCTAGATACATACTAGTATGGTGCTAATCCCATACTAGTCGCGGTTTCTGGTTCAAGGACGAAGCAGTGTACTGTAACTAATGACCGCTGTGTTTCTTCATTCCGTTCCCGTGCGCGGAGTGGAGCGGGAACAAGCGCGCGCTGGGAGTTTGTGGACCGGTTAATGGAGCGAAAGATAGTGCAAGGGACGGGGGCGGAGGCCGCGTTTTTTTAGACGGTAAATAGAGTATTTATGTTACGGTTTCTCGCACTTTCGCATGCGAAAGTATCATCCATGTTATTGCAGTTTCTATAGTGGGAAACTACTCGAATTTTACATACAGTAAGAAATTTACATACACCTGCGGCGTGTTTTGCACACACCTAATGTAAAACTGCGCGAAAATGGAAAAGTCAACTTGGATGGTACTTTCGCGGCGAATTCGCGCGAAAGTGTAACATAAATACTCTATGATGGGATTGCGTGCTTATATGTGCTTTATTTATTTGTTTCGAATTTATATTTGTTTCGAAGGTTGTATCGCGTCTGTCCGAATAACCGTTTTGTTCCGTCTGTAAAGCAGTCCTTTTCAGAAGCTCAACAGTTATCCGTTCTTTCAACTTATTCAAATAAGGATCAAACATCTTTCGTAAGTTACTTTCGATGTTGTCACTGTCAGTACCACTTTTTAGTTACTACTTACAATTATAGTGTTTTTATGTCCAGTTTCGCAGGGCCGAAACACCTCAAAAAATCATTCAGCGCGGCTTTCACTTTCCATATAGAAGCTCATTAAGAAACTCGCTACAAAAATTGAAGATCAGGGACAAATTTGAATTAGTACACGCATTAGCTACTTGCATGCGAATATCTGTATTAAATTCAAATTTGTCCCTGATTTTCAATTTTTGTAGCGAGTTTCAAATTGTGCTTATGTATGGAAAGTGAAAGCCGCGCTGAATGATTTTTGGGCCAGATTCGCCCTGTTTCGGCCCTGCGAAACTGGAGATAAATACACTATTAGTATAAGTATTGTGTCGGTAGGTAGCTTTTGCACTTTGTTCGCTCTTTCTATTGTCCGCAGTCCAGCTTGCTTGAACATCTTCTCTCGTTTTGTTTGTTTCTTTCGGCTACGCCGTCCACGTTAACTACTCTATGGTCGGAGAGGCTATTGTAAAAGCTTTCTTTTTCCTTCATCGAACCTTGTTTGGTTGGTATGGTAATGCATTGGGAACATCGCGGAATCTTTTGACACTCCACCCACACCTTTTTCACGTATAGGCTTTATTCTTTCAAGGGATTTTTGTGCCTGTCCTGATCCACAAATGGTACACTTTGCAGTTCCACTAAAATCCTAATTTCTTTCCATTTTTCCTTTCTAGTTCATCTTTCATCAACTTAACAACAACATAAGCCTAATCACACTATCATAGAAAGTCCGAAACTTTGAATAGCAACCCGTGATTAGTGATTCAAAAATTCAGATAGACTCCAAATCTTGTTGATTTGTGAGTAATATGTGTACACGTCCGCCGCCATTTTGTTTTGCATGGTCCCCCTATTCCCTCTTTCGCAACAGTTACCGTGTGCATGAAAACATTCACTATTGTTTTGATTGTGATTGTGCAAGATCAGTACATTATAGTGCACTCTGAGACTGCGTAGCAAAATAGGAATAGGAAATGGCCGCGTGGCGATTTTGTTTCATCTATTTAAATCGCCTATTCGATAGTTTGATAGTTTGATTCGACAACATCAATATCATGTTGTGTGTTGTGCATGAAAGAGATAGTCTAATTTATTGAGGATACGGTTTAAGTTTCACTCAAACATATAATGTTGCATTTGTATTGCAAAGTTTGGTTCGGTCGTTATTTCAGTTTGTTCCCAGATCGATCCACATTTTCCCTATTTTCAGAATTTTGATCAAAGAAATCAATGAACTCAAACGCAGTCAATAATATGGTGAGTGTAGTTGTTGCTGCATGTATTGGATGTGACTAACTGCTTCTTTGGGTATGGTGATCGTGCGTCGGGCTGCCGGGTTCTTTAGTTTACTTATCTTTTTGTTGTTTCCTATATTTTTTTTCGTTCGACGTTGTGTTGTGACCAGGGGCCTCTTGAGACTTGAGATATTTGAACTGGATAGCTAGGCTACTTATTTATTATTGTTTTGGTCGGGTCGTTGTTGTACTTAACCTTAACGTAGTTTAAGATTCAGTCGTCTGCTGTCTGCTTGATTGGCGTTATGAATTCAATTGCTTCTTTAGTCTAATTTCCTAGATCTGCTATTGCCATAACATCCAATATCATTTTTCCTACACCTTCTTTCACTAGCGTTCATTTGGGAAATCGGGAAATGAAGCTTGGATTGGAAAATAGCGTTATTTTTGCACGATTTTGTTGGTGGGCTGAGCCTGAGCTTTTTGACACGTTGTCCTTGAGAGAGATGAGAGGAGAGAGTGTATTCTTTTCAGAGAATGAGACTGAGAGGGATGGCTGAGAACGTGCTTGTTAGGGAGAGCGCAGACATGCTGAACTAGTGAGTGGTGTGATTCGAACATTTATTTTGACCTGGCCTGTTTGGATTTGTGGGAGAAAGTGAATAGCTACTGTTCGGTGTTTGTTGGATTGGAAAACAGAACACATGCTGCTTTGGAACTCTGGGTAGGAGTTAGATTTAGGGGTAGGAAGTAGGAAGCGTGAACAACGTTAAAGGGTTACACACTGCCGGTAAATCATACCTTTAGCCTTTAGGGATAATTCTTGAGGACTTGAGGAAGTTGCTTATGCCTCGCACTTTGCTGTAGGTTTGTTGGAAATTATGTTGGAGCTTGACTAACTTTCGTTGAATGAGCTGGAGCTGATTCGAGTTCGAGTGTTTACTTACACAGCTAAATTACCCAAGAATATATATTGCTGCTTTTTTTAGTGCTGAAGCGTCGTAGGTGCGTAGGAGCTGAAAGCGAAAATTCGCATTTCGTATTTGTTTGTGAATTGTGAATTGGCGAAAATAGTACAGATGCACTGATCGAGAGAGGGTTTGTGTTGTCGTTTCGACCGTTTATTCTTTTTCGATAAAAATTGGACTCTGCTCGTGTGTCCTTTCATTTTCGCCACGAAAAGCGCACTATTGTGCTCCCTCAACTCTGTTTTTTTTTCAAACGCCTTATGAATTAATATAGTTGGTTGTTTTCTTGATGATATGTATCAATATCACTTCTTACTTCTTGCTACCCTTTTCTTCGTTTAGAATTTATAAATATAAAATATTAGAAGTAGAAGCATGAAAAATCAAGCGAACACAGGCAATAATTTCCATGCGTAATTTCGGAGGGGAGATGGTCGCTTAGTTGAGAGTCGAACCGTAAAATACCACTGATACGTTTCACCCAAATCTATATATTTGCATTTGCCTCCGGTCCGGAGATGGTTGATGCGTAATTTTACGCATAGCTTTATAGCCTGAGCGAACAACTACTACCCTATATGTATTGTGCTCATTTATCCTTTATTCAGCAGCAGGTGAATTTTTCGCGTAATTAGGACGAACTCAATTTGTGAATAAAGGTGGTCTGATTAGCTTAACGAGCGGGATTTATTTTATAAAACAATTTATTTATTAATCTATACTTGTTTGTATACCACCTCTATTTACTACGCGAAAAATTATACCCTGCACTACAGACCACTTACCTTTACCTTTAAAAAAATGTGAATACCACTTTATTCAGACATACAATCATCACACATAGACTTAAGCATGCAGAATCCAGGGTCCCGTTTGCAAATGGTCATTTATCATTTACTGATATGAGATGAACTTTGTTATATTTTCTGGCGCGCACCGCCTTCTCCGACCTTTGCACCTGTATGTTCTAATTGGAGATAAGTTATCAATCATTCTCATTTAGTTTGTCCAATTATAAAAAGAGAGCCAGACCGTAAATTATCTAATCAGTTTTTGTGTCTAACGTAGAAAAGGGCAGAGTTTACTAGACGGGAGGTACTTTGCTATTTAAGCTTAAAGCGACATACCAGCCGGTTTTTGAAACACATCTCAAATATCTGCAATCTTATGCAGTTATGCTAAGTGGGGTCGAATTGGGGTCTATTTTTTATTCTAATTTATGTTCATTTGCATAATGACGCATAAGAAAGAGGGGTACGCGATGCGTTTCAAAAAACGGCCGGTATTTCGCTTTAATGTTTCTTAATAAGGTGTCTAATGTTAGCAGTTGCATATAATAATTCGTTTATACGTTTATAGTTTTCCTGTTGTTTAAATTCTGGACCTTTGCTTTTTGTCGATCCTCAGATGTTCATGTTTTGATTTGCAATTTGCACTTTAGCGAAATGTATGGTGACGTTTCTTTTTTTTTGTCGATGTGTGCCTTTTGTTGGTTATGGGGTTTGCAAGTAACCAAAAAATTCTGTGTGATTCTGTCAATATTACCGTATTTCTGCACGAAACATGCATCTATAGTATGGAAAATCAAAGAAATATTTTCGTACGGTAAATTTTCAGCATACTTGCAAACCCCATTATATGCATTTCGAATGTGTGCAGGCGGATCGTTGTTTCTATGCAACTAGACTAGGCGGAATAGTTTATATTTAAATAGTCGGGACTCGTTTAGTATAATTGGCTTTGACGTCGTAAGTTAGGAGACGAATTTATTGCTAGTGAGTTGAGACGTTTAATTTAGAATCCAATTGTTTTGTAAGCTTAGATATAGAAGGTTGCTGGGACAAATACTTCGCCTGGTAATGTATTGATCAGATCATTTAGAGGGCCATAGGGGGGGGGGGGGGGGGGGTTGCGGTTTAAACTAAACCAATTAAACGCTATGTTTCATCAAGTGTATAAATCAGAAATTAATATCAGGGGTCCGATTCCGAGTTGTCGTGTGGTCGTCTCCAGTCTCCTGAATTTACGTAAAGTTGGGTGTGCTGTCTCTGTCTGGTTAAATGCATAACTATAATTTATGACGTGATATGGTTGGTTTTGAATGAGTTGTTGAATCGACTATATTCTTGAATATTTCTGAGTTTTTCGTAAGGACCGTAAGAGAGCCTTGTCGAGACTGATCTTGCTTCTGTTCTGTGTGGTCCGTCTTTTTTCTCACTGAGACCGAGACTCTGGTCTCGTGCTTCTTGGATCAACAAAAGAGTGCAAGGGCCCATGTCGCGAACGCGTAGCCGAGTCCCCGCCCCCAAACAAAGTTCGAAGTTTGACGATACTTTGTAGTTTGTATTCATATTGTACTTTGTACCATAGCTTTTTATTGGATTAATTCATTGGTCGTGGTCCTGCGTCATGAGAGCTTCTCAGTAGGTGTAGGTAATGACTAAACAGGATATAGTGGGCAAGTGGACTCGATATGATAATATGATTTGAGCATTTGAGTCGGAGTTATTTTTTGTTGCGACACTGAGTATCAGTACCAGTAGCAGTGGTGTATCTGTATTAACCAAAACCAACAACGGTAAGGGGCTTTTAGCATATTAGGATTAGGATCCACTAATTGTTGTTTGTAGTAGAGTGCGTAGTCGTGTAGTATACATATGCAGGCGAACATCAGACCATTCCGCCATTATTCCTATAAATGCCATGTTAAACTATTTGTCCTTGGTGGAAGGTGTGCCGTTCCATTGCTTTGCTTTCTTATCATGAAAAAAGCGGGATATGGTTATTTATCAAAATGATAGTTGTGTGTTAATAGAGTTGTCAATTTTTGGCCGAAGAACTTTTGTACACTGTGGTTTTGGGTGTGGGTGTGGGTATAGATGCTCGGCGTCATCCGTCATTGAAGTCTACATACAACATATTACTCAAATTCAAATCTACAACTGCGTCTTATGGTAGTTGGCTGCGGTGTTCGATTTTTTGGGATAGATCGATGCGTAAAATTGTGCCCCTACTGGATTGGCTCATAGCTCACAGCATCTCTCAAAGCTCCGGCTATTGCTCATTTATATATTTGAGTGAAGTGCATCAGTTCCAGTTGATAAGTTGATACACTTAAGTAAGACAATAACCTACCGAGACTGTCTCCATTTACGAATGGGCTTGGATTGGAGACTTGGCTATATCTCAACTTTTTTTGCAGCACTGCAGTCATAGTCAGTACCTATACTGCTGACTGGTGACGTACGTAAACGTGCCGAGTATTGAGCATGTGATGATGCGATGAAGACTTCGATCATCTCTTCTCATTGTTATGTTTGCTCGGTTACTTTCCGGATGTACTTTGTCCCCTCTGACTTGACTCTCTTTCTGATAAAACATGCAGCAACTGTTTTTCTCTAGCCTATATTTTGTTCTCTATGTCTCTCTATTTGAGTCATCTTTCTTCTCTGCGACGCCTCGTTTCTCCGTATTTTCAGCGGCGTTTCTTTCACAGAAGCCTAAACTCTGAAGTGATTTGCTAGATCCACGTGCGATGGTTTGTGTGTTCTTTCATCTCTCTCTCTCTCTGGCTCTCTCTCTCTCTGGCTCTTTCTTTTTCTTACTGATGGATTGCAGGCCACCCAAATAATAAACTAAACTCCGCCCAGTTGGATTTGGAATCGGGCGATAATCAGTTTAGTTTTTGAACACGATTCGCTTTTCTCTGGTTGTTCCTCTAGGAAATGCTTATCAGCTATCGAGATATCATTTCTTTGGTTTGGGGTTCTTTCTTTCACCTTACACCTATCCCAGCAATGGGAGAATCTGTGATTTATTTGTTTATCACTGTCTTAGATGCATGTTTATATTGGTTGGTGAATTGAGCTGGGATACTTTGTAACGCAAGGTGTAAGTGGGAGTGGGAGTTCAGAGCTCATCTGCTCATACTGGTGTCTTTATTTATGTCTTATCGTGGTTTTTGGTAATTGTGTTTTGGAATATTGTACAGCACTGCAACTGTTGTATTTTTTGCCAAAAGATATTTTACAGGTCCATTCTTTAGTTGTGTTCGGGTTCTGCCGATAAAAGAATTAAAGCCTTTCGATCTTGCTGATGTTTTCTTTACTTAGGTTGACCATGACAATTTGACACTTAGGGTTTGGGTGTAGTTTAGGGTCTTACGGTAATGCATACGGTCACAATGTGTAGGAGTATCTGTTCTCTCTGCTTGTCTTTCATGAAATCCTGTCACTGATATGATAGGCCTATCACTTCTCGCTTTCTCTCTTATTTCGGTTTTCTTGAAGAACGTGAGTGTGTCTAGTTTGATCAACCTTGAAAAATATTTCTGCAAAAAAGTCGTTGCGGCTTTAGTCTTTACGGTATTGATCTTGCCATTTGTGAGACCTTTTTAACACTTCAGTTCTTGACTTGAAGCTCCCTTGCTCACTTGGGGTCTCCTAGTTGTACCATTGTCTTTTTCTGTGTTGCGAATTTTTCCTGCTTTATGATTATTACCACATATAACATATTTCCGTTGTTCCGGGCCGGGTTCCTTCTTTGCATAGATGAGTGATAGAGTGATCTGTTCTTTAGGGTACCATAAAAAGTCGTGTCGTAATTCACCTTTCTTGTAACGGAATTACTGACGGAACTGACGTTTTGGCTGTAAATAGCTGATTTATTGCCATGTCATGGACTGTTTTACTGCTCTTTTTTTATTTGGGAATTGAGAATTAGGAGGTCAGTTGATTGAGGCGTTGGTTCCGTTTTGAGCTTTAGACATGATTAATGATTACCTTGATTCCTTGGTGGATTATTGGATCTATGCACTTTGTTTTGGATTATTTTGTATTGTATATAGAATATTATAATCAAAAAGTATCATGATTGAAACGGAACCTTGAATGCATGAAAATTTATTTCGCGACTTCGTCTGTCTAGAGATCTGATATCTGATATCTCTGCTTGTCACTTTCTCTTTCTAGTTTTTTTTTCTGGTTTTTTTCTAGTGGTTGTTTGCTGTTATAAAGGCGTATGCCTTTATTTACATACTTTTTATTTTAGGTAGAAGATCCGGCTTCATATTTTGATAATCTACCAGTTATGGTCCGCGAACATACATCATCATGGGTGCAGGCCCCAGTCAGGTTGGTATTTCTTTATTTTTATTTTTTTACTTCTGGTATGTTTTGTTAAAAGTATATAAAATGCAATGTAGTTTGTAATTTGCGAGGAGCTTCCTTCGTAGACGTAGATATGTCTTGGCAGGTTTTCACAGTATTGCAACAAGCTTGCAAATGAATTAATTTAAAGACGTTTAATAAAGGCTGTTAATTTTGGGCGTATTTTCACCGACTTTAAAGCGGTATAACAGCTGGTTTTTGAAACGTGTGTTTGGCAGCTGCATTCCTATGTATTTATGCTAAGTGAGGTCCAAGTGGTGTATTTTACTCTACCTTACTCGTTTGCATATTATGCGTATGCATGGTCATGCTTTTATTCAACATCTGTTTCAAAAATAGGGTGTTATAACGTTTTAAAATTGTATAAATATAATATGATCAGCTGTTTTCTATTTGTCTCGCCCGATTCCGATAATAATCAGGCATAAGTGTTGCGATCCACTGCGAACCCTTTCCTTTCGTTTGATTTTATCGCGCTTTTGTTTTACATCGTCAAAACTGACTTTTGCAAGTGTAATATGCTGGAACTGTATGTATGGTAATATTCTTTACTACGTAACCTTTTCTAACTCCTACTCCTTACTACCCTTTAAAGATAACATTTAACGTTAACTTTTGGCCGCTGCATTATGCAATTATACTCTTACTCTGCAAGCATATATGTACCTTACCGTTACTTGTGGGTTTTATTTAGGTTTATGTATATAGGAGATATCTAGTAAATTTAGGTAGGAAACGAAAGGGCGTTGCGGTTTGATCCAATTGACCGTAGAGTTGTTTGATTTTATGGTGTAACTAATGTTTTTGTGTCCGACACGCTGCTGCTCCGCGCTTTCGCTTGTTCCAAAGCGCGCCTCTTGGTCCGTTATGCAAATATTTACATGAGCCTTATTTCTATTCTCTCTCGCGTTCGTGCTATCTTGCAACACTTGCTCAAGGAAAGAAGGGATGTTGGCCACTTGGTCTGCCCGTCGTATACATTGGCGTAGTAATTCTGACCGTCGTATGCATTGGCATAGTAATTCTGACCGTCGTATATCGTATACATTGGCGTAGTAATTCTGACCGTCGTATACATGGGCATAGTAATTCGATTTCAGCAGTAATAGGCGTAGTAATTCGTCGACTTCAGCGTGGCAGTTGCAGGCTATAATTTCCATGCGTAATATCGGAGATGGTCGCTTAGTTGAGAGTCGAACCGTAAATTACCACTGATACGTTTCACCCAAATCTATATATTTGCATTTGCCTCCGGAGATGGTCAAAGCCAATCCGGAGATAGTTGATGCGTAATTTTACGCATAGATTTATAGCCTGGGCAGTTGAACAGAACTTTTGAAGGTTGGAAGTTTTAATTTGGTCGAAAATTTCTTGAAATTTGCAATTTGCAATTTTAATCAAGGAGTGGAGAGTTATTTTTTTAAAGCACCAGGTCGTGAATAAAATTAGAAGATATGTTGATCACCTGGTGATGATAGTTCGATGAAACAAAAGACTAGAATATTTATAATACCTGCCTGTTGCCTCTACCTGTCACTTGGTATATTTCGCCATTAGAGCCCACTCCGGAACTCCGGAGCCAGTGTCTATGTTTAACAAATTTACAATGACCACTTTCACTCTGTTATCTTTATGTGCGTGCACTTCTAAAAGCATTGTTGCGATAAGACTTTGGGCGACGTTTTAAAGCAGGTTGACCAAGGGTTTGAGCTAGTCTTAGGGCATGCGCCCATAGTTATAAGTTATAGCCTAAGCTTATTCTGGGTTTGGACTAATTTAGATATCTAATGGGCATATGTGAATTCGTGTCTCATGTTCGTGTAGTGTATCCTGTGGTGATAGTACATAGGACTGATTGATTTGCCTTCAGCTTTAAAGAATAATAATTAAGAATTACCCAACAAAAATAACTTCGTAATTTGTGTATCGTACGTAATAAATGGAATGGGGTTTATACATTTTGTTTATAGTTTGGTGTTTGTGTTTGTGTTCAAGTGGTGGTGTTTACTTGGTCAGGAGTTTTGTTAGCAATTGGTAATTGGTAGATGCCCTGCGGTCACACTCATTTGCTGCTCGTGAAGCAATTGGCTTTGGATTGCGCGGGACTTTTAATTGATTTTATGATTTCCCTCCTGACTGGGAAATGGGTGATCTACCCCTGCACGTAAACACTTGGTTTTGTTTTGGCTTGCTTCTAGCTTGTTACCGTATTTGTTAACATTTGTAAGTGATAGTTCTAATTTCTAATTAATTACAGCGCTCTTACTCTTTCGACCATGCTTAATGCATCCAAGAATAGTTCCTTGCGTTCGTTTGGTCCATGAAACTTACCGCGTGTTATAGCGGTATCCTGTCTCCTGTCAATCAAGCTTAACTTGCTTAACACCCCGTCGTAATATAACACTTGACTGATAAGAAATATGTCGTACCACCATTAAGAATCAAATTCCTGAGGTTTTGTTTTTGCAAGCAGTTTTTTTCCCTGAATTTCCCTTTCATGGTGAAATATGATAAGGCGGAGTACAGTACATGTACATGTACATGAAATGTTTGCATTACTGTTTTTTTTTGGAACTGACATAGCAATGTCACTATATTAATTTTTGCCAGACCTATCCTACGTATACCGTCTACTACGTCTACATTGCCACCTCACTCTTACTCTAATTGATAAGCGTAGCTTTGTGTTTGTGAATGTTTTTTTAAAGCGAAATACCGGCCGATTTTTGAAACACATCGAGTTGACCAGAATTCTTATGCAGCTTATGCAAACGAACATAAATTAGAATAAAAATTGAGCTAAATTCGAGCAACTTTGCATAAATACGTAGGAATTCAGTTGACCGCGATGCGTTTCAAAAACCGGCCGCAATTTCGCTTTAAGTGGTAATTTCGACAACTGTTGTCTTCAAAGTTCCAAGCTTGGGGTTTTATGTTCAGTTCAATGAATGTCCACATCCAGCATAGATCGAGGTGTTTGCGGGTTTTCGAGAATTGGCTGAAAGCCAGCGCCTTTTGTTTGGTGAGGCACCTCGTGGAAACTAACCGGTTTTTGTGCAAAGCTCTACTACCATCCACGCTTATTTATATTTATTTTTTAAGTTTAATTGAGAAGAGTATTAAATGGAACTGGATAATATTGACCCAGTGACCTGACCTGAAGTTTTCAAATTGACATAAGTAACGCGTAATAGCATAAGTGAATGTTCCTACTTTTTAGTTAATGTGGCGTGATTCTCTGTAAGAGCCAAAAAGCCTATTATTGTAATTATGAGTAATACAATTTACAAAGTTGAATATAATATTATTAAAACTATTTGTAAATTTTGAAATAAAAATCACGCCACTCCGAACAGTGGTCTGTTTGTGCAGATTTTTTTTGTTGCTTACGAGACGTGCGTGGGTGAGTCAGAGCGTAGAAATTTTGCTCGGAAAGGGTGATTCACTCTGTTACTATGCCTGCTTCTCTATTTACATGTTTCTTTACCATTATTATGGTGAAATGGTGAAATCTTAATTATCAACGTCTCCCGAGCTCGTTTCTTACTCTTACATTATTTCATTTACAGCATCGGACTTTTACCTTGTTTTGCACTGGAAGTCGATGGTTTGCATATCAACCTGAATTTGCTTATTAATCTGGATTTTGCTAGCAGCTGTATTGTTTTTCGAATTTGAACGTTTCTTTCAATTCTGACTGATTATGAAGATTATGAATTTGAAGTCTAATTGAAGTTACTGTGTAACTGCCAGAATAGAACACCAGCTGATTGTAGCCTGCTCCACTGAATATCAATCCCATTAATCGTTTGACCCGTGATTTGCGAAGTGTAGACGTAGACTATTCAACTGCAGTTTTCATGAGTTATTGAAAGTTGAAAGGTTTTCTGTCCCTTCAGTGTGTCCCTGCTCCCGGCGCAGAATTGAACAACTTGCGCATAACAAATATGAATGTGGTTGTTCGGCATACGACGCGCATACCGCTTTAAGTGACGATTGGCTGGTTTTGTATTTGTTTCTTGGCAAGTCGTCTTTCACCGTTTCGTTTGCAGGAGCGTGCACGGCCTCGTCGACCACCTTCTCGCCGCCGGTTCAGCAGCCACCGGAGCCTCACCACACGTTATTGGACTAGGAGCAGCAGCCGCAGTTACGGTGGGTATACCTTAGCTTACCACTTGACCTTACTTCACAACCTTACCTTAGCTAGCCTTAGTACCTAGTACCTTAGAGGTACACATCCAGGATCCATCTCTGACTATGTTCTGACTGTTGATATTTCCTTTGACTTAATAGTTTATTCTTATTATCTCCTTTGCAGATGGGTCTCGGATACTGGATGACTCGCACGCCCAATGGCGCCATCAAGCCTCTCGTTGATCCCAATCAGCAGACCGTCAAGCTCTCGGTGAGTGATGTGGTCTACGTTTTTCGTTATATCATAGTTGTTTATGGATGGTATTGGCGATACCTAGAGCTTCATGGGGCGAGCTATAGAACATAAGCGGTTTTCTGCAAACAGAACGCGATGTTGCATTGTTTCCAGTGGCTGCTTCAGCTTCTTGACTTTTTGGTTCTGTGGCGTGTGGCCCTATAATAAACTAAGTTTAAGTCACCGCGGCATTAGGTTGATTTGTCAGAAAGAAGGAGATTGTTCCGTTCAACGTACGTTGTGCGTTCTTTGGCCAATCATTGAGTTATTGGTTAGGTAGAAGATTCATCCTCCCAATTCCTTGCAAATCGGTTTTGTTTAAGAAACATAAAAAAAACTGGGGCTCTACCGGGGTTCGGTAATTATCCGGGCAGCAACTGTTTTTCCTTTGATCATCAGTTTATCACTTGATGCTTGCCAATTGTGTGGAGTATGCTGTCGAGCTTTGGAAAGTGATTTATTGGCGACATGTAGGATATCAATCAATTTTCTGCAGGCAGAAATGTGATAAAGAATAGAGTTCAGCTTCTTTTCGATCGTGCGACTTTGTCAGTCACGGTGCATGAGACCTCACTTTTTGTTTGAAGTGAAAAAAGGCATATGGCTATTTTTGAAACAACTTGACAACTGTTCTGTTCTGCAAACGGCTGTTTTCTTGTTTCCCTTCGCATGACGCTTGTTTTTGCAAGTGATCTTGGCAGTGACTTGTTGTGAGTGATAACATCACTATGCTTTGTTATTTGTTCCTCGCCTTGACTTGTCGTGAGTTTTTCAGTAAGTATTGTAGGTTCAAGTAGCTAGGATCAGTATCGGTTTGTATTGGGCTTGGAAATGAGGCAGAGGCTACGTCACAAAACTTATGGGCAAAGTACGCAAACAAAGGTGTGTATGTTACCGGTATTGTCGTTGTGGACTCTGACTCTGGTTTTCTTGTTTTTGTTTTTGTTTGAGGATTTTTTGGATTGGGACCTTATGTTTATCATCAAGCATTGACGTAGGTAACAGCTGGATGTTATTTATTATCTGGACCTGGTCTTTCTTCTGTTTTCTCGTTGAGCCCAGGAATGAATGGGGGATCTTTCTGATCTTTTTGCCCTTCTATTAGATTTGAGGATCGAATTCTGGTCGACAGGGTGGTCTTCAGAGGCCATATTCACCACTCCGATTCCCTCGGGGAAATAGTCCCTGGGGACAGAAAATAGCTTTCTAATGTGAGAAACACAGAGAAAAAAACGGGAAATTCCTCCTGGGAATTTGAGTGGTGAATATGGCCTCAGGATAGTTTTAAACCTGATTTGTATGGGCTACAGCTACAGGGTGTAACTATATTTATTAAGCGTGATTGTAGTTTTGGAATTCATAATCGGTCTTTAGTTGCAAACTCTCAAAGCGTTGGTCACGTCAGTAGGATTGCATGCGTGAAGCGCTTTTGTTCCTATTAGCTGGTGTTTTTGTAGCGTAGCGGCTTTTCTTTATAGGTTAAGGTGGTTTTTGGCCTACCAACGGAATTCTTTAGCTTTTAGATAATGACTATTTGTCACGTCACGTGTAGTTTTCTCCTCGTTATTAGCGTCTTTGTAAATCCGCTTATGACGATTCTGTTTTGTTTGTTGACTTATGACTTTACAATCGTGAAAGTGGCAACATCCTGCGCCCATCCGGATTACGCTGATAAGGGGCGTCTTGCAGAACCGTTAATTTATGACGGACAGTTCGAAAATAGTTGACGAATAGGAATTCTTGATCGGATTGTTTCGAATAATCTTTGCTCATTGCTTCGCACTTCGCACTGTGGTGAAACTAGTGGACTAGGACCTGGCCCTTATCTTGGCCCATGGCCCAATGGCTCTCACTTGTAGTACAGTTTTGGCAAGCCAACAGTTTATGAATTCAGTGTTTGCAGGATGGATCTCGCGTGTCAGCCTATATCAAGGATCAGGAGTTGCTCAAGTATCTCTTTGAGGACGCACAAACACTGTACCAAGGAGTGAGGAGGTTTGTAGTTTGTAGTCTTATGTTTTAATTATGTTCTTGGTCTTGGTCCTCGTGAATCTACCTCTCATATCATATTTGTAAGTATAAAGTCGGTTAGAAAATTGGGAAACCCTATCCTATTACTTTTGTTCTAGTAGACGTAGATAATTTCAAAGTGAGAGGAACAGGCTGTTTGTTGAGTATTTTCTAATTATGTCATCACTGGGTAGTAGTATTATTGGGTCATAGGTGACTCTAGGCCCGCAGGCATGCATTTAAGCAAATATGCCCTAGGGCGTGCCCTTCAATTGTAGAAGGCCGGGATAAGGCCACAAACGGGGAAAATGTCGGTCCGAACCTGGGGCGTGCCCTTTACATGGCACTTTGCCGTAGCCTTGCATTTTATAGAGCGCGCGAAAATTGGGATTTAAATTTTTGTGTAGCAGCAGCCGTAATATTTCGCAACCAGCAGAGACGACCATACGCGGTATGGCCGAGTGGACTAAGGCGCTAGTTTGGAGTACGTGTTTAGCTAATGTCGCAAGTTCGATTCCGGTCCGGTGCATTTGTCTTGCAAAGTTCTAGGTACTTGTATGTTGTGTTTCCGGGTGTTCGTGGTGGGTCAGCTAAAAGGCGTATGTTCCTTTTCTTTCCGGTTGAAAATGGCCTGTTTGTGGCCCTTTATTATGCCCTCTAAAACTCACAAAAGCCCCAGGGCGTACCCTGGGCACCCCCTAAGGCCGGTAACGGGCCAGCCCTGTTCCACCGAAAAGGGCACGCCTTCGGGCCTAGAGTCACCTGAGGTAGTATCCCTCCGCCATTTTGCCCCCTTTATACGGCTAGTTTTTCAGGGGTCAAAAAATCAGTGGCAACAAGGCTATGCTTGGACGGCGTGTGAAGCAGGCTGACGGCACTGAGCCCTACGTATGGCAGACGTACAATGAGGTGCGTTATTCATATGGTTAAAGCGGTGTGACATGCGATTTGTGAAACAACATCACTGTGCATTTTGTATTATGTATATGCATACAATACATGAACGTGCCGTTGTCCAACATATGTTTTACAAAGTTTCGTGTCATAGCACTTTAAATTTAAATTTGTTTTGTACCTGTGTGTTGGCCCACGATATTGGCATCCCCTTTGGAAAGCCAATACAAATATCATTCTAGGTGCTTGCTCGCTCGGATGACGTTGCCATTGCATATCGCGAGCTGGGCCTACCCGCCGGCCAAGATACTTTCATTGGACTCTACGCCAAGAATCGACCAGAGGTATGTTTTTTTTTAAGTTCACGTTTTATGGTATGAAAGTTCGTTCGGGTAAAGGTTTGCAGAAGAGTCGCTGATTTCTTAATTTAATCCTCAGAACCCCACTTGTTTTCGTATGGCATTGCTTTGGATTTTCACATTTAAATGATGAGACTGGGTTTTCATTACCGGTTTGTTTCAGTGGATTGTGGCTGAGCTTGCCACCTACGCGCACAACAATGTGATCGTGCCCCTCTACGAGACGCTCGGCTTTGAGGCCTGCGTCTTTATCATCAACCAGGCCGAGATGAAGCTGGTTGTGTGTGACGATACAAAGAAGGCTGCAGGTATGCGTATGGTGTTGATATTGGACTATCTATACGTCGTGACGAAGATTAAAAAGGGGCGCAGTTTCGATACTTCGGGCAAGGGAGCATATAGTATATAGTATAGTACTGTATGAAACTGGTGAAATTGTACTAGGCTTGAAGGTTCAACTTCTCGCCAGTGTCCTCATTTTCCTAATTTTCAGGTCTGATCAAGCAGAAGCCTAATTGCCCCACCCTCTCTCATTTGGTGATCATGGAGGCTATTCCCGACGAGCTCAAGGCTGAGGCCGATGCCGCCGGAGTCCAACTGCTCACCTTTGAGGAGCTGGAGAATATTGGCAAGAAGGCGGCCACCAGACCCCCGCACACACCACCTACGGTACGTGTTTTGAATTTGAAGCTACCACTGACGCTGAAGATTAGAGTCCCTTTTTAAAGTTACAACACCTGAAAACCAGTACCCGTGTTGTACTGTTATGGCATAGTACAAGAGCGGCTTCAGTTTCAGCGGATTCGGTTAGGTCGATATTATGGGGTGGACCTATCTTTTCCTTTAGCTTTATTGCTGTAGCTTCTTTCATATGATGTGTTTAGCCTTAGTGATGGTCAATTCGTATTCCTTACAACCAAAGACCCAGAGCAGGCCGGACCGTGTATTTCAGGCACGGGACCCGCGCGGAGTTCAGATCTCTTGCGAAGACGGGTCTAACCTTAACCTTTTTTTTGTACCTTTATGCCAAATAAAAACGTATTTTCTTTAGCCCGACGATCTGGCCACTATTTGTTACACTTCTGGAACGACTGGAACACCAAAGGGAGTACAATTGACACACGGAAACGTTATTGCGGATGCCACCACCTTGCTCTTCTTTAAGAACTCTGGAATCGTTGCCGAGGTAAGGATTGTTGTTAGGTTAATGTACGGGTACAAGTGCCAAGTGCCAAAGTTCAGAAAGACTGGACCGGGAAGGAACGGACTGGACCGGGAAGGAACGGGCTCGGTCTGTTTCTTCCGAGTGCTCCCACCTTTAGGGTGGTTTGGCATGTGGTATGTGAAGTGTATACTGAAGGACTGCTCCATTTCCATGAATTGTGTATGAGTTTCTATTTCTATGCCTTTATGTGTCAGAGCGCAAAATGGTTTGCACTGTTGTATGGTTAGTCCGGTTATGCGGTTACTCCGGTTACGCTTCACAAACCGCGTGTTATACCACCTTAATGCATACGACTTGTGGCATTTACATTCATAACATCGCAAAACTTATGGGGTTGTTTCAGAATATTTTCTCAAAATCTCCTTACCAGGTTTGGTATATTTTTGAGGTTCTTTTATGTGTCTTTCAGTTGTGGACGATAACAAAGTGTTGTGTGAACACTCTAATCAGCGTCCCGTTTAAAGCGAAATACCGGCCGGTTTTTGAAACACATCGAGTACACCAGCATTCTTATGCATCTTATGCAAATGAACATAAATGCGAATAAAAAATCGAGCTAAATTCGAGCAACTTTGCATAAATACGTAGGAAATCAGCTGTCCACGATGCGTTTGGAAAACGGGCCGGTATTTCGCTTTAACATTACGTCCTGGTATTCATGTATTAAAAGTCTCACAAATGCCATTTTGTTTTATGCATGTGAGGGCGCGTTCAAGGTGTTCCAAAAACGGGAAACACCTTTTTAGTAGATATTTGCAAATCGTGACTTTTGGTCCATCTCGCATGCGCCCTTAAAGCTATATAGCAACCGTGTTTTGGAGCTTATTATACGCTAACCGGCTGTTATACCGTTTTGACTTTCTTATGACACTATTAAATATGATCTATAATATTTCAGGACGTGATGATTTCCTTCCTCCCACTGGCGCACATGTTGGAGCGTCTCATCGAGGCGGTGTGCTTTATGAATGGGGCGCGCGTCGGATTCTACCGCGGGGATATTAGACTCCTCGCCGAGGATATCAAGGAGCTCAAGCCCACTGTCGTCCCTGTTGTGCCTAGGGTGCTCAACAGATTGTATGATAAGGTACGGTATTTGGTTTTCTGTTGTGTTGCTGTGACTGCTATGGTGGTGTACTGTAGTAATGGGACATGGGATCGGTTTTGTGCAATGCTAGCTAGCACAATCTGTAAGGCACTGGGTAATCTTGACAGATTAGTATTGCAAAAATACGATGATCTGGATTGTGGATACGCGACGGGCCATTATAATTGAAATTTACTGTGGCTAGTCTGCTTATACACACCATTGGAAACATTTGGCTTTGGATTTGTTACTTTTATTATACAACATTTCGTATAGTGCAGTGGTAGAATGCGAGGCCAGCGACAAGGCTCGCGGGTTCGAGTGTCTCACCATGGGTAAGGTTTGTTCTTACATTCTGCTTGCTTCAGGTGATGTCTGAGGTGAACAAGTCTCGCTTCAAGCGCATCCTGTTCGATACCGCCGTCGCCTTCAAGTCGAGGGAGATGAGCAAGTGAGTGGACTTGGTGTTTTTGTAGTTTGTGGTTGTGGCATCTTTGCTATCACACTATCATCATGGTGTTTTTGTAGTTTGTAGTGGTATCTTTACCATCATAATATCATCACAGTAACACTTCATTTCAACCAAAAGGTGGTTCCTTGGGAAAAATGTCAACCTTGCGCTCTTTTTAATGAGTATGATAAATATTCAAATATTCAAATATAACCATAGCTTTGTTACGGATGGTTCGACCAGCCTCAACCGTCATCTGTAAAAAGTGCGGCCGCTTTTGGAAAAGACTATAACTTTTTCTTTTCTTTAGCTTTGTGGTTCGCAACGACTCGTGGTTCGATCAGCTCGTCTTCAAGAAGATTAGAGAGGGAATGGGAGGACGTGTCAAGCTGATGATTACTGGTGAGGAGTTGATTTATACTTATGGTACCGATTTATGATAGTTGATATTTCCGGTTGACTTATTCTGGTACAGTATTGCATGGCTTGTGTTTAGAAAGAGTACGTTTTCAGTAGATAGATAGAGAGTGTGGATTGGAGAATGGAAAGATAGTAATTTAATGTTTGCAGGATCGGCGCCGCTCGCTGAAAACGTTCTGACATTTGTGCGCGCGGCCATGGGCTGTATTGTGGTGGAGGGATATGGACAGACTGAATGTGTTGCTGCGTGCACGGTTGGTTTTGTTGTATTTGTGAAATAATGAAATCGCGAGACCATTATCCACATGTCGCTGTAACTATTTACCGATTTATAGTTGCCAGATATCCGGCAGCCATGTTGGGAGATTTACTGTAAACCGTTACCGTCACGGTGTTGTATTTTTTTACAACTTTATGAGAATTGCCATATTGTCAATGAATAATATAGCTCATGACCATGTTGTGCTCTTCGAGTCGATTGATTATGTCGAAGTTAGAAGTTAATATTTTTTGATTTCTGTGAACTTTGTTTTTTCTCAGGTCTCCATGGAGGGTGACTCGTTGGCCGGCCACGTTGGTATGCCTTCCCCGTGCTGTGCAATCAAACTGGTTGATGTGCCCGAGCTGGGCTACTTTGCCAAGGACGATGCTGGCGAGGTTCGGTTTCTTTTCTCTTTTTTTCTTTACAGTATCGGTACAATGTGTGAGGACTATCTAACTATCTTGTAGTTCACACACACTCTATTAATGCAGGGTTCAATTCGCTGCCGAGGTTATAGGTCTAACCTTAACTTTTTACCTCGTAACTGTAAGCGTAAACACGTGGGAATCCGTTGCATATCCGTGATACTACATGTGCCTCTCTTCCACTTCCACCAGGGACGATATGTTTGTAGGTTACAAGTCGATATCATGTTAAGTACAAACTCATTTAATTATTCTAATTGCAGGTGTGCATTCGTGGTCACAACGTCTTCCGAGGCTACTACAAGAATGAGGAGCAGACCAAGGAGACGATTGACGCTGAGGGATGGCTCCATACTGGCGACATTGGCCGGTGGACAGCACAGGGAACACTCAAGATTGTGGACAGGAAGAAGCACATCTTTAAGCTGTCACAGGTGTGTTTATGTGTAATACCAGTTGGCCCAAATGAATTGTAGATCGTAACGCACCTCATACAAGTGTACAAACTAATAAAGCCATATTATTGAATTATTTGCAGGGTGAATACGTGGCCCCCGAGAAGATTGAGAATGTGTACTCGCGCAGTCGTTTCGTCGCCCAATCGTTTGTCTATGGAGAATCACTGAAGACTTGCCTCATTGGAGTCATTGTTCCGGATGCAGAGGTACTGACTGTTGTTGATTTTTATATTTTGAGAGAAAATAATTGATAGATAATGGAAAGAAATGCAGGGAAGGATCAAAGTAATTTTTAACTTGGAATTCTTCCTTGCGACTTTTGTTCAAGCTATTAGATACGGTTGTCGGAAATTACGCTCATGTTAAGCGCACTGCATGATTGTGTATCCTGAACGAGCGGTGTAGCGCCACTTGGACTTTCTGCACCAATCTTTACAATTTGCTTAACTTTACGCCTAAAGGTGCTCTAAAGGTTCTTAGCTTACCCTTATTGTGTCCTTACTTATGCCTTGCTTCAGGTACTTATCCCGGCCGCCGAGAAGGAGAAGGGCGTCAAAGGCACTATGGAGGAGCTGTGTGCTAATGAGGAGATTAAGAAGTGGATCCTGGAGGATTTGGTGGCCACTGGCAAGAAGGCGGGACTATTTAGCTTTGAGCAGGTTTGTAGTTTGTAGTTTACATTTGTGTTGGTGAATTTGGAAAGGGAATTGACCCAGGGGGTTAGGTGAGGTTGGTGCCTGTCTAGGTGGTTGGAGGTTGGAGTAGTTTGTTGTTGGAGTAGTAGTTTGGAGTAGTTTTATCTGTTTGTGATACGTTTCTAATAAATTCTTCGTACCACCTCCGGGCTTCCCATACCTTCTATGCTAATTCCGGAGGTGGTTCAGCCATGAGCCCTCTAAATATCTTATTATATAAAGGAGAAGAGTTTACTTGGTCTTTTGTTTGTATGCACGCAACGAAATCCTTTCATAAAGAAATTTTTCTATTCACAATCGAATGGGAACATACAAAATCTTTGCCGCTGGCGGTATTCGAACCCACAGCAGCACACAATCTCTCGCTTCACAGTTCAACGCTCTACCTGCTGAGCTATGCTAGGATAATCCTCTGCTCTACATACAGCACCTTCAATAGCAAATTTGCATGGTGGCATTAGTCGAGTGGTGATCCAAACTGATTATTATACGTTTCCACAATCAGAGACGTATGATTGTGTGGGAGGAGAAAGAGACCAGAGTTAACTTTTTAAATTGTAGCAATCCTTTTTAAATAGGGAAACAATCGGCCGAAGGCCGATTCCTCCAGTCGGAGAAGAGCCCGTAGGGCTCTTCGAACGGCTGGTATGCAATATTCTATTTCCGGTGGTGGTTCGCCGGTGAGCTCGTTAGCGGGCTATGGTTTCAGTGATATTTGTTAATAGTACTTGTTACTTATGATATGCTCAATATGCTTGGAAGTAGTTCTGCAATGCTGCACTGTAGCTTTACACAATATATGAGTTTATCATTGCTTTTGGAAAAAAATTTTTTTATGTTTCATTGTTTCATATAACCAGTTTCTACGAACTTAAAGCCGTATTGTACCTACTTTGGGAAATTTGCATATGATATGCATTTCCTATGTATCCCATGCCGAGTGTGTGTCCGAAGCTTGCCGGACGGACACCCACTTTGCATAGGATGCATAGGAAATAAGTATCGTATGCAAATTTTCCAAAGTAGGTACATTACGGCTTTAACGTTTTGAATCCTATGGCCGTATATGATGTGCGTTTATAAGTTCATCGTGGAATATAATCCCTCATTCCTTGCAGGTCAAGGATATCTACCCCTGTGCCGAGCCGTTCAGCGTTGAGAATGAGCTGCTGACGCCGACGCTGAAGAGCAAGAGACCACAGCTGAAGAAACACTTTGCCACCCAACTGACCGCCATGTACTCGAGACTTGATTAAAGGACGACCCGGGCCCTGGACCCACTTCTTGAAGTTTGTGCTTTGTAGTCCATTTACTTTGTAGTCTGTTGTCTGTCCCTTGTGCACTTTTTCTTGCATTTGCTTGCCCCCCGTTGAGGTCCTGCTTTACGTCGTTTTGTGTCCCCGCGTTATTTTCTCTGTACAGTATGTGGTCTATGCATCACCTTGACTTTCCCTTTAACTGTTCATTTGTGGTAGAATTAGAATCCTCGAAATGTATTTGAATACCTGATCTGATTCCAGTTACATATGAGGCCGCTTTCGCCGTTATTTTAGCTGAGACTAGGTTTAGGGCCTAGGCAGGACTATTTTAGTTTTAGAGACTTGGTCCTTACTTAACCTCGAATGGGGTATTTGATTGCGGCTAACTTAACTGCGGCGTAAGCGGTCTATGGCCTAACTTAGCGTTAATGTAGAGAATAAGAGGAGAATGTGCGTTTCCCCATCAACATTTTTTTTTGCCTACTAGCGCTAGCTCAATTTTTGTTTGTTTACAACGTCGTCTTTGGAAAAGCGGGTTACCGAAAGAATGGTTTCATTTAGTCTGCTTGTATTTATACACATAGTAATAAGAATAAGAATGTTAAGAATACTCGTTATATAATATAAATATACTCGACCTAATTATATTTATTTACCTTTATGTTATCATATATATCCGAAGTCGAAGCATTTATTCACACACAAGTTAAGCTATTATTATTCTTGTCCCATCTCGCTGTATGTTGGTTTTTTGGACTTTGCTCCTGATTTTGATTGTTTAAAGGGATGGGGTAGTCTCTAAGGACTTTTGGGTTCTGTTTTGTGCAAATGGTGTAGATGAACAATACCAGTACCCTGGGTAGAAGAACACCATAGGTAGAGGCGTTTCGCCATGTATTTTGTAATAGGGAATAGCCCTTGTACTTGTACACAGTTTTATCCGTTTTAATGTTTATTTGTGTCTAGCCGTAGCCTGGCATTTATATATAAGAGGACTCTATCATGTCATTTTACCTGTTGAAGAAATTTTATTTATCCTTTAGAAGATTTTTTCTTTATTATTATTCTCTTTTTTTTGAGTTTTTGCCGGTAGATTAACTCCTGTGATTGTCCTTTTTTATATATAAGAATATGCAGCGGAGTATGAGGTTTTGCTTTTTTTTTACCTATTATCTATGATTTGACCTTTGACCGTACTATATGCGAGGTTATACATTGTGTGGTAGCCCGGCGTACCGTTGGTACCGTATCCTAAGACTAAGACTAAGCCTAGGCCTAAGCCTAAGCCTAAGCCTACGTGAATTACGTTATGTCGGGCATTGTGACTATGCGGAATATTTTTTTTTTAAATCGGTGTAATAATATGTCTGTCTACATGTGCATGTATGTTTATATAAAAAGTTTTATCCTTTTTTGAGATTGTTATTTGTCAGGTGGTTTACGTGATTTTGTGTAGGGACAAGAATATTTACTACTTTATGAAATAAAAAAATACGAATAAGATATAAATAAAAAATACAAATAAAGGAGAATAAGAACCCATAGTAATAGAAAAGAGAACATAGTGAAGAGATGGGATTGTGGGTTATTTTCTTTGAAAGTATGATTTTGGTATGCTGTTTACTAGGGCTGATAGCTATGGTTATGGTATATGGTTTTGAGTATTGTGATTGTGGGGTCTTGTAGGAATATACGTATGTTCAGTTGTTCGATATAACATTTTGATTGGTGGGCTATACCAAGATAGGCTTAGGCTTTTACACCTCTTGCAAATGTAGAGAAAGAAAGCTGTTTAGGAAGATCATTTATTACTGTTGGTGATATTACCGGGATAGAATCGAAAGTCAGTATATAGAAATGATGAAACGTATGATCGAACCGGTTTGTCGTTTATTTCTCAATGATCAACACAACAAGTGTCTACTTGATTAGGTGTGCTATGATAAGGAGGAGGAATATACTACAAGAGGAGTAGCTATCAGCTAGCTTAGTGGCTGTGGTGTTGGCGCCTTCGAGGTTGGATGCGTTGAAGGCGAAGTTGCCGTCTGTTGGGGTGGGATCTGTAGGCAAGGGTGTCGCACTGGTGCCCGCACGGGTGGAAGTGGTGTGAGGTCGATTGTCGGTTTGGTCGTCGTACTCTTGTAGGGGAGCTGCTGGTATGTCGAGATCGTGAAGAGGGGTAACCTTAAATAAGGGATTGACTAAGGTGTCTTTCGGGAAGCTCTCGTGCTAATTTTACCCCTGAGCCTTTCAAAAAGATCTACAGAGGCAGGCGAACCTGAGGCATTTCCCTAAACTTTTATTATGCTTTTCGAAAGATCGGAACATAGTTCGCCACTAACATTAGTATGAATTACTTATAGGGAATACATAGCAGGACTTATACATATGTATAGTCTAGTAATACTCCTATAAACAAACAACCCACGTCAACAATCGGGAATTCGATCGTGTTCTCGTCGTCAGTCTCTTCTGGGTAGCGTGGATACGCTACCGTAGTTTGGGGACTTGGATGGTGAGGTCTGCGGTGATGCTCAGACCTCCCGGGTTCTATTTGAACATGAGATCTTGACTCCGCTTCCGAAATTCTTGAAACGGACTCACCGAAAGAGGAAGATTGCGATGATCGATTATGTGCATCTGAAATGGAACTCTGAATGGTTAAAGCAGTATAACACGTGGTTTTGAACCGCATACTGGGTCTGCAATTTCAATGTATTATATAATCTTCCACGCCCATCTGGTACAGGGAGCCACCGACATTTGTATGTTATGCACGCGTCTCCCAAAACCACGTGCCATATCATTTTGATGGGTGGAATCGTAAATTCATCATTGTCATATTTAAGTTACACTTCAATAATCGCCACAGGCCGTAGACCGAATTTGTCATCTGGAACCTATTGCCTTCTACGGTGCATGCCAAAAGCAAATGTTATGACTTCTACGGTGCATGCCAAAAGCAAATGTTGAATAGTGCATGCTACCCCTAAGCCTAAGCCTAAGCTCTTGAAGCGTAAACGATTTATCTATTTACTAACCATTCACTGAGTTGATCCTCATCTTCTCCAGGGTGCTCGTCCTCACAATTCCCACTTCTACTGCGTATTCGACCTTGGCCAGACATGAAGGAGTCCGTCTAGATTCTGTTGTGTTCAGAACTTGTAGGAACGTGGTCGACGTCGCACCCTGAGATCAGGAATTGATTTTATTGATTGATTGGTGAATGTGACTTATATTGATTGAAATATTGTCAAACATTTCCAGTATTGAGTATTGATACACTAGCGTTCGAATGGCAAAAACAAATGACTAGCAACGGTATACAGAGTCTATCAACACGTAATAGAGGACCACGACGATCAGAGATCAGAGTAAGAAAAGAACTATTAACTATGGGTTACGATAGCTCCGGGGATTCATCATATTACGGTACTACACAGGAGCCGCAGTATTATTTGCCCACTCACATGTCGTATTGACTCAGAAATGATCATCGTCGTGCCATCGACTCCAATTGAATTGAGCCAACTTGAGCCGGCGAACTCGTTTTCCACGTTGACCTCGTGGGGTTTGACGTTGCCCTTTCTGAAAATAATATCTTTAAAGCGATATAAGGGCCGGTTTTTGAAACGGATTCTGGAAAATTTCAGTGTCACACATAGTATACAAACGAATGTAACTAAATAAAGCACGCGGTATTTGCATAGAGTAGGTGGAAATCATAACGAAAGAAAGTTTTATGTTAACAGCGACGTCCGTATCAATTCAGATGTGCTAAAATTCCCATCCATAAGCAGTAGTGTCCCACCATGTATTTGCATCACTAATTGGAAAACTAAAGAGAAAAAAATCCACGGCACTTTCTCAATCCATTGTATTTTCTTAATCATTAGGGTTACGAATCTTTAAAAAAAAAGGAATTATGGTAAAAAAAGAGAGAAATAAACCCTTACTTGTAGAGCAAGTCGAAGGCACATTCGTAGACGAAGCTCCGGTCAAGTCGGCTCATTTTGTATAAATAGTTCCTTTGGGCGTCCAGGTGGAAGACAAACTCCTTGGCGGTTACGAGCGACTGCCTCGCTTAAATTAAATTATTAATGACCAAACACATTCAAATACAACAAGGTACGGTCGACTCTATCAGTTGTGCATAAAGAGAGCGGATAGGAAGAGAGGGAGAGAAGAGAAAGAGAGAAGAGAACGTGAGAGAGAGAGAGACAGAGAGATGGAAAGTGAGCAGCATGACTCCAAGACAGCTTACCTGGTGTGTGCTTGTCCACTTGCAATTTCTTAATGAATTCTAGTGTGCCGGTAGGTTGTAATCGAAATTGCCGTACGGTCCACTGGTCGCCATCGCTTCGACTATCGACCATATAAATTAGCTCCTGAAATAAGTACATATCTACAGTTACATACATATCCTCTCTCTCTCTCTCTCTCTCTCTCTCTCTCTCTCTCTCTCTCTCTCTCTCTCTCTCTATCTCTCTCTTCTCCTCTCTCTCTCTCTCTCTCTCTCTATCTCTCTCTCTCTCCATAATTGCAGTTTAGTAGAGAGAAATAACTTACTTTGTACGCCGGATCCGGAAACGATAGATCAACTTCTAGCGAAAATTCGTTCGACGTCGTGTGAGAGCACCCGGCGTACGGGAGTGACGAGACAAGCGAATAACTGTAAAAGTGTTGTTTGGGAACTGAAGTTTATTATTTGCAGTTTACGTGTACTAACATTTTGAATTTGCTTTCAATAGTGCCTACTTGCCGCACAATATTTACGAAATGAGGCAAACTCCCGTCACTTCGTTCGATACAAATACATGACTGTCTCTCTCTCTCTCTCTCTCTCTCTCTCTCTCTCTCTCTCTCTCTATCTCGCTCTCTTTCTCGCCCCTATGACAACTCTCTCCTATCAACTTCATTTATTTCTGACTCGGATCTCCATCCTACTCCGCTTACTACAACGTCTCGACGTCCGAGCTTGCCTATGACGGTACATAACAAATTAGCATAAAATTATAAAAAAAACCATAATACTCCTACCTGAATATCCGATCTCCGAATAGTATCTGCGCTGGCGGTATGCTTAGTACCAGAGAGCAGACTCGGTTCCCGCCTTGTCTAATCAATAACAACAACGTGTTATGTGACAAGATGTGAAGTTGAACGAGGTTGGGGTAGCAGTACGAGTTACGGGGGTTTACCTGGAAGGTAGGGAGATTTTCAATTATGAGCTTCATGCACGTCTAGCAGGACCCATAAGGCTGTATCTCTATATCTGGCATTCTCTCTCTCTCTCTCTCTCTCTCTCTCTCTCTCTCTCTCTCTCTCTCTCTCTCTCTCTCTCTCTCTCTCTCTCTCTCTCGGCCGCTGTTTCCGACTACTATCATAGGACGACCACTGTTTTCAAAAAAGGCCTTCAGTTTTCTGGTCCAGTTTTTCCTAAAAAAAACTGAAAAACAAACTTTGATATGTTCGAGAAGGCGCAATTGTGAAGAGCGAATGAAGAACAGCTGACAGTCCTGAAATTAACAGAATTTTTTTCCCGAATGGATAAAGTAGCTGCGGGGTGTTCGCCCCATCGGGGCCGCGCACCACTTTGAAGGTTGGCGCTAGACGGGAGCGCGACGCAAACTTTTGCTTGGCGCATCTGTGCTTCCGAGGCACAGAAGCGGCGCACCAGCTACGAGCCGCATGTGAGCTAACTAGAACGGCACACATTTCGCGCACGCATAGCACAAAGCTCCGACAATCCATACCTGTGTCAATCCATAAATTATGTAGTCATCTTTCTCACTGCCAATTACTTGTCGAAAGTGCGTGTAGAGACATCCTGCCGACGAAGAGAGCACAGAGAGCGAGAACACTCCCAACACTAAGGATACGGTAGCTTGTACGCCGGTTAGGTGCATCGTCGATCATGTGGTGACCATTGCCGGCTGGTTATTTCTGTAGTTTGATTTTGAGTTTGAATAAAAATAAAAATCCAATTTCCCGTAAGGGAGAAATATCCCGCAACAAATACAGTAGAGAGGAATGAGCATGAATGAAAATAATGGGGTTTCCAAGTATGCCAAAAACAGTGCGTTTTCCATCCAAGTATCAATTGCAAAATAGTGTGCCAATCTACCGTAGTTTTGCGTAATTTTGCCACATCCGCACTATAGAAAATCCGCCATCAAAGCCATTTTTTTGTTGAACAAATGGTCCCGTGGCGATCGATCGTCAAAACTGCCTAGATATTCTCGTGTATTGCCAAGATACGGTAAATTTTTCGATACTTGGAAGGAAAATCGGCCATACTTGGAAACCCCATAACATATGGAGCAAATTTCCATATCCATTTGCAATGCATGGCTATAAACAAGACAGTTTTACATGTCGTGAGAAGAGAACAAATACAACCCCATGATCATGCACAGATGTAAAACTCCCAACGTGAAGCGGCTTCCCACTGTGCACTTTCGTAAATCTACATTTGGTCAGTGATGAGGTGAAAGGTGAAAGACAATTTTTTCGGCATCTAGTTTTTTGACCACATCTTCCGCCACCTTCATGAACTTCTGCGGTAGTTATGAAAAGTGGATGTGAAAATAGGGCTATTATATACTATAGAGACGTTTTACAAAATCCCTAATGGGGTTTCCAAGTGTCCCAAAAAATCTGCGTGATTCTGTCAATACTACCGTATTTCTGCACGAAACCTGCATATTCAATATGAAAAATTAAAAAAATATTCTCGTGTAGTTCCAAAATACTGTACATTTTCATCATACTTGCAAAACCCCATAACATTACATAATTCACCGAACAATAAGCAGCAATAAAAGTTATAAAAGTCAGTGTTGCCATCGAAGGTCAGTAATGGTCAACCCCCAGACAGACACAAACATACAGAAATTGCGAAAGAACAGTAGTTTCCCAATATTATCTAGATCTCAATCCTAATTTGCACATTAATTAATCGAAAATATCAAAGACCAATGCATGGAATTGAAAAGCTGGCGTCGGCTTCTTGTTTTTTTCTTCTTCGTCGATTTAAGCCCTCCGTTCGTTCTTTCTTTTCGAGAGGTGCACGAACACAATTTCCCTCAATATGCGCCCATGTACTGGAGATAAATGCCCCCTTTTGAGGTGTTTTTCTTATTAAATTTTTCTTTTGAGGTGTTTTTGCCCTAGAAAGCACAGGGATAAATCAGAAACCGGGTCCAATTTTGAAATCTAAGATCTGTCGGTGAAATTACACAGACAAAAACAACAGCTAAAATAAATGCAATACAAAATAAAGAAGGAATAAATAAAGATAGTTTTCTTGATTATGCAACTTCTGAATGATCTATCTATAGGTCATAAAGCACAGTAGACACGTGTCGAGCCTTTGGACTCCCGAGGTTTTAGAATACAAGACAAGTCGCAATTCTTATCTGTATTCAAATCACCAACGTTTCGGCAAAGCCATTATCAAGGAGAAACCTGCAAATACTACGAATAACTAACTGTGCATTCAAAATTACATAACATAAACGAACGGACACAGAATTGCATATACAATGAAACATATATATATATATAACTACCGAACTCATTAAAAGTGATGTGAAACACATGGTATACGAGGTGAATAAAATGATTACAAATCGAGGCTCAGAAACTACAAAGTACAGCGTAACTCACAATCTAGGCAATTTAGGCAATTGCAACACCCCTTGCGGGGTCAAGAGAGAGAGTGAGAGGATTGAGAGAGATAGGACGGGCAGACGAGGATGTAGAAAGCAAGGGGTGTTGCAATTGCCTAAATTGCCTAGATTGTGAGTTACGCTGTACTTTGTAGTTTCTGAGCCTCGATTTGTAATCATTTTATTCACCTCGTATACCATGTGTTTCACATCACTTTTAATGAGTTCGGTAGTTATATATATATATATGTTTCATTGTATATGCAATTCTGTGTCCGTTCGTTTATGTTATGTAATTTTGAATGCACAGTTAGTTATTCGTAGTATTTGCAGGTTTCTCCTTGATAATGGCTTTGCCGAAACGTTGGTGATTTGAATAAAGATAAGAATTGCGACTTGTCTTGTATTCTAAAACCTCGGGAGTCCAAAGACTCGACACGTGTCTACTGTGCTTTATTAACTACGGACGTCCCCATGAAGAGAGAAACCCTTCTTGATATAGGTCATACTTTATACACTATTCGGTGGAAATTCCTTCCTATTTATATCGTCTACTTAGTTTTTCCATCGTCTCTCACAGCAAAGCGCAATGAGTCTAATTTTAAATACAATGTAAAAGTGCATAGAGCGAAAAAAACCCAAGAAAATAAAATACAAGTGTTGAGGGAGAAAGTGACGGTAGAAATGGAGAGCGCGAGAGAAACATAGATATGATGAAAGAGAGAGAGACCTACACAGAGAGAGAGGGTCAGAGAGATAGAGAGAGAGAGTGATAGAGAGAGAGAGAGAAATCCCCTCTCTACTAGTGTTTTCCTACTCAATTAAAGCCGCATTGAGTTGGATAAAGGGCGTCAAGAAGTAACGGACGACTTCCGTACGGGAAGATGATACTAAGCAAATAAGAACATATATAAGTAGTAGGAGAGATTAAAAGGTTACAGGTTACGCCATCAACGTAAAAATCATTTAATTGTTCCACACTGTTCAAACCTCAAACGGTGACTATGAACTGTTTCGCAAGATCCTGACATAGTATGTATGTTATGGGGTTTCCAAGTATCCCAAAAATTCAGTGTGATTCTGTCAATAATACTATATTTCTGCATGAAACTTGAATATATAAAATGAAAAATAAAAAAAATATTCTCGTGTAGTTCCAAAATACTGTAAATTTTCACCATGCTTGGAAACCCCATTACAGTTTCAAGGTGTATTTGTACGAGATTTTAAAGCGTGTGCGAGACGCTTCATGAACTTTTTGACCTTTAGCCGGGAATATGGTGCTAAAAAAATAGGACAATATTGAGAGAGATTAAAAGGTTAAGGGTCAACTATCGTTTAAAGGGTCAGGCCCATTTCAAATGACCCCTATTTTTGATGGTTCCATCTGATTCTCCATATCAAATATAGTAGGATACGATATTTTCCTAATTTTCAAGCGCAAAAATCACGCAGTATTCATCAATTTACTATTGCCAGTCATACCCAACTTTCTATCGCAGTTGTCATGCCCCTTCGCGCTAATTGGGCAATATGCTATATTGGGCGTGGCAATTACGATTTTGGCCAATCAGCGCGAATGGGCGTGCCAACTGCGATAGATAGTTGGGTATGACTGCTCACAGTAAATTGCTGAATAGTGTGTGAATTTTGCGCTTGAAAATTAGAAAAATATTGCATCCTACTATATTTGACATGGAGAATCAGACGGAATCAGACGGAATCATCAGAAATAGAGGTCATTTGAAATGGGCCTGACCCTTTAAAGATGGTGGTATTTAATTCCAATAAACATGCCTTGTGGAGCAAAAGCTTTTAATCAATGTAATGCTTAGAATTTTATCAAAGTTCTTTACCGTAGGCTTTGTGTCCCGAGGGTATCTGGCTCTTATTGTATGTGTCCCGGGGGTATCTAGCTATAGTTGCGCCGTTATTTTCTTATTTTGAGTCCCCCAGATATCCTCGGGACACACACAATTACAAAAACTATGGTACAGAATTTTGATAGAATTCTAAGGATTATATTGTTTTATTCCTTCTATTTAAAAGCTTGTGCTTCATAAGGCATGTTTCTTGGAAGCAAATACCATCATCTATCGATAAGAAGAAAGAAATCATACACTTAGATCTCGTGAGCCTCCTCCTTTAAAGGGAAAGTACACGCGATTTTGAGGCAGCCCCATGCATGGACTTTGCTTCTCCGGCACGAAAGTGATACCAAACTAAACAAAAAAGACATTAAAGAACAGACTATACGGCTAAAGGTTACACCATCAGCCATGTTACTTATTAAAGGGAAAGTACAAACGATTTTGACCGTGTTTCAGCCGCTCCATATTTTGATCTTTTGCCCCTCCGGCACGAAGAGGATACTACGTAAATAAGACGATATAGGAGGGATTAAAGTTCACGTAAATTTCTCATGGGTCAATGTTTAAAGCGATCTCGAACGTAGGTTTGGTTTCGGGGACGAATTTACGTACAATATACAGTCGTCCCGCATGCGGGTACTTTTCAAACTAGTTAAACCACCTGCCATGCTGCTTTAAGCGTTTAAAGCAGCATTGTACCTCTTTTGGGAAAATTGCGTACGATACGCATCGGCATATCCTATGTATCATATGCAAATTTGGTGCCCGTCCGGCAGGCTTGCGGCACACATTTTACATAGGATGCATAGTATATGCGTATCAGATGCAAATTTCCCAAACCACCTGCCATGCCACTTTAAAAAAAACCTTTCCGAAGAAATTATAATATCTGAATGGTTCATGATTAGAGTCAAGCGAAAGAATTGTTGTTGCTCACTAAATTCTAAAAGCTCTTGTTGCCATTCAGCAGGATTGGGAGATGTGACACCCTGCATTCTGGTGTCCGAGCAATGATCGCTCCCTGGGGAATATCTCCCCAACACTCTCCCTCCCTCTATGTGACATCTCTCTCTCTCTCTCTTACTCTCTCTCTCCCTCTCTCTCAAGAGCTCCCTTTTAACTGATATTTGCATGTCAGAGAGACAACAACAATATGGGCGCATCCCAAAATCCTCATTTGCATAAATCTGACAGAATTCTGAATACTGTATACAAATTTTGCTATGATTCAACAAAAAAATCTAGTGTTGAAGTTAGCCTGAACTACAACTAAACAAGCCATGAGACCTCAAACTAACATTTTGTGAGCTCTCACAACATATTCTAGTATACCTGCGTAAGTGTACCCTAACTCTACCTACGTGCGCTTAGACACATATATCTGTCAACTTTCTCGAACACCTTATCTTGTGTCGCATTTTTTTAGCAATAAAAAATCTACATAAATCACCGGGTTAGCAAGAGCAATGGCCAATTCTCTAGAGTATTATCCATAATGACAGGTCTATAAATGCAGTCGGTTGCTCTAGTTTTCTAGATTTACATGGACATTATGGGCTCGATACATGAACATTACATATGCACGTTTTCTGCTCAGAAAAGGATCAGGAAAATATCTTACTACATAGTATGTACAAGTGTAACTATCTTATTATATAAAGGAGAAGAGTTTACTTTTTTGTTTGTGTGAACATAACGAAATCTTTTCATAACGAAAATTTTCTATTGGCAAAGAGCATACAAAATCTTTGCCGCTGGCGAGATTCGAACCCACAGCAGCGCACAATCTCTCGATTCATAGTCCAACGCTCTACCTGTTGAGCTATGCTAGCTTATATCAAGGGTAATCCTCTGCCCTATGCATCATCTTCAATGGCAAATTTGCATGGTAGTATTAGTCGAGTGGAGATCTCAATTGATTATTATACGTTTCCAGAATCAGAGACGTGTGAATGTGTGGGAGGAGAAAAATACGAGATTTAACTTTTTACATTGTAGCTATTCTTTTTTAAATAGGGAAACAATCGGCCGAAGGCCGATTCCTCCAGTCGGAGAAGAGCCCGTAGGGCTCTTCGAACGGCTGGTAGTATAATATTCTCGCGTAAAAGAACGATGTACGTCTTCAGATTTCATCTACGTTACAGACGTTTCATAAGTATGGAAAGACGCTTCAGGCGGCGCAACCGGCTGGTGGTTTATATTTGTGCAAAGTAAAGATTAAGATACGGCGCGACATACTACTAAAACACAGAGCAAAATGTAGCGAACTTGGGGTACAATTGTACAAAGTATCAGGTTCAAACGTGCAATATAATGGTCACGTTAGCTGTTTTATCATATTAGTCTGACAAAATACGGAAATTGTAATTTTAGAGAGAGTTCACTCACAGGAACCTAGGAACCACGTTATTCGTTATTTGTATGTATATGTAGCTGAACGCTTGGCAAATTGCAGTTCCCTTTTATATGGAAAACACATAAAGCCTCCTTCCCACGAATGACTTATGACTGCTTATTTTTGCATGTATTGTCTTCCAAGGCAAAATACAAACTATGACAAATGAAATACCACAAACGCAATATATACCTGATGAAAATAAGGTCATGCGCGGCGAGAACGTGGCACAAAAATGTCGAGCGTTGACAGAAGACGGGATGAAAATGCAAAGATCTGCACAGAACAGGTAAAAAATGTGCGCGGCGACTTCGCCCGATCATCGCCAAGTTCTCGACAAAAAATACTTTGTGAGCTCTCGAGAACCTAACGAGATGCTTGGCGAAAGACAGGCACGCCTGTTTAGATTCGCAGCGTTCCATATTTTTTATACACTCATTCGGAAAAGCGTATTGCGACTGGCCCATTAAAAAAGTGGCGTAGTTTAGGAAATTTTGATTCTTGTCGGTTGAAGGTGTCTTGCTAAAATCTTCAAAAACCTCTAGCCCAACAATCAATACTAAAATCTCGCCACAGCAAAATCTCAATTTTCTATTTATAAATTTACCTCCATACATAGGACATCCTCTTATTCACTTCATACTTCTTTTTTATGTCGATTGGCCGACTTCTTGCAACGCAACGCAAAATACGAAATTACATTTGGGCGCTCCTTCGCCCGCCCGGGAATAATTCGCGCGCGAGGGTGCGTAAATTTTGAAATATGGCTTATGTGGGCCGCTTTTCGGGACTGAGTCCATCGGCATGGTCCCTTTTCATATAAGGTGAATCCCCCCTCCGTCAAACCGAAAAAAAAACGAAATAAAGAAGAATGAATAATGAGCTTGTGAAATCCAAAGATATATCCATCCTTTCAAGGGGTATAACACGTGGTTTGTTAAAAATATGATAATCATCCGTGTATCATATATATGTAACTTCTTGTGCACTTCGTAGTATTTCAGGAACAGAATGGAACACA
>JAANDG010000888.1:0-41857 GCA_036852015.1 Pelodera strongyloides | reverse complement strand
CTAACTTTCGTTCATTTCGGAACCAACAAAAAGGACTCGACTAATATAACAATAAGCTGATATAACAATAAGCTGACACAACGGAAAGCATTACCAGTTGGCAGGGTGGGCCATAAAGATAAAGACTTTTAACCGAATTCCTAAACCAAAAGGGAAAATACACGTAATGCAACATCTAAGGCGCTATCTTGTTTCGATAAGTTTTACGTGAATAGTGAAGTACACAAAAGTCCTTTCTGACTCACAAAGTACAGGCGGTTTGTTCTCATCCTTCACGAAGAGCTCTACTGTACTGTCTCTGCTTCTCTCGTCCTCCTCGTCGTCCACAGTGTCTGCGGTCTGGTCTGATCTGCTCTCCGACCTCTCTGAGCTCTCTGTGCTCTCTGCTCTATCAGCGGTCGTCTCTTCGCTGTGCGGACTTGAGCCAGCATCGCTGACCACACCGCTGTCATCTGAGGCGCCGAATGTCTGAAATAAGTCTGAATGCAAAATAGATTGTTGCTAGAAAAGTCACTGGTAAAATGTGAGATCACGTGTGTCATCAGAAAAGTAGTGGGACGATTTCGCCTTATTCTAGGCGATATCTTCGGAAAGTACGGATACGTAGTAACTCGTGAGCAGGCGAGGACCTGAGGCCGTATTCTCCAACACGCAGGGAGCCCTCCCTGGCCTCCCCAGGGGGCCAAAAAGTGCGTAGAGAGTGTGAGGGCAGAAGAGATTCAGAGCGCTAGTGAGCCTAGGGAGGGCACCATGTGTGTTGGTGAATACGGCCTCAGGCGGACACTAACCGAGGTGCACGACTAGAGGCAGGCCTATTTCCACTTTGCATAGAAATTACCTTATTGAAGAATCCGTTGTTCTGCATTGTCGGAGTTGCGAAGTCAAAGAACGATTGCATGTTTCCCGGGAAGAACATACCGGGGATATTCTGGAATATTCAAATTTAGGATACTGTAGATAAAGACCACGTCCACATTTAAACATTTATACAAACTTAGGATACTGTAGATAAAGACCACGCCCACAAATTAAACATTTTTTTTGATATGATATGATCCCCGGGGTGGCTGAAGATAGAACTACCAACGTATGTGAGTACAAAGACACATAGGAAGCCGAATATGAACACTCATGACATTCCCTTTAAAAACGACAACACCTACATGTGGATAAAACATTTCGCGGCCGGGCATCCCAAACATCTGTGGTGTGGAGGTGAGAGGCGGGGCCTGCAACTGGATAATTAAGCTAAAAAATGGTTAATTTCATCCGCGCAATATCAAAAATTGCAAAAATGGTGCATGAGGTAGTCTTGCAGAGCAAGAGGCCGAGCTGTTCGAAACCGGTCCACCCATTTTCACGCTTTTAGTGTGAATCAAACCCGTGAGTGTTGCATGAGTAGCTGGTGGTAAACACTATACCACTAAGAGACCGCCATAACATTAAAAGTATCAGAGCTCTGACAATACATGTCCTAAGTTTACCCCAGCCATTTTCCAATTTCCCAGTGACGGGCCATACCTCCCAGTTAAACCACACTACAAACGATAAAGCACAAACTACGAAATATAAAGTATAAGTATAAGCAAGATCCTCACCTCGCATGTATTCGGTGGTGTGTTGTTTTCCTTGGCTCTACTCGTTGTAGAAGCACGTTTTGAAGTTGTGACGTCATCATCGTCATATGGAAGTGCGCGTTTTCTGCTATTATTCTGCGCCTCTGCCATCATATCCATAACGCCGTCGAACATTTAATTTGGTTCTAAATCGTGGTGTAATTAGGGTAATTGGGGTAGTTAGAATTCATGTTACGATGGTAAGATATAATAATGATGACCTAGAACATCTTATAAATTGAAACCGCACAATTACAGTAAAAGAGCGTGGGTTCTAAGTACTAGCAGTTTTCATTTACTCTAAGACACTTTTGTTTAGCTTTACTCATTTTCTAACAAACACATAATTCCTATGACTATCCTGACACGTAATTTAAAGACATTGCCGGAGGGTACACAAATATCCTAACACAAATCCAGAAGGGTACAAAACAGAATACCAGAGGGTATCAGAGCAAGGAAATGGTACAGAAGTCCAAAGGGTACGAGGCGATAAAACGAAGCAAAATAAAAGGCGGGCAGTTTGGAACCAACGGCTATGTGAAAACATTTTGCAGACAAATAATGAATGGCAGATGGAAAACGCTAGGCAATTACATAAGGTACAAATCAATTATCGGCAAGGACAATTCGTAACAGTGCACGTAATTGCCAGACTACAAACTACGAATGTTCCCCGACTAATATTAGGCGGGTTTTTTTTTAAATTATAATTCCACACATGTAGACGAAAGGAATTTTAAAAATTTAGATAAAAAAGGATGAGTAATCGACAGATAATCAAGATAATCATTTTTCTATCATGAACCCACGCTAAAACATGAAAACAGTTGCCCATGGCTGGAATCGAACCAGCGTCGCCACGGCCACAACGTGGAGTACTAACCACTATACTACATGGGCCGGTAGTTTGTGTGGAGAATGATATAAATGAGCAAAATTTAAGTGAGCAATCTGTGGACTCTCCGCCCAAAGACAACCTATAACAGCAATGTATTTACTATTTACATATTTATTTTGCCATCCGTACGTAATGCAAGAATAAAGAAACGTCGCCTTGGTTCCGCCATGCCTGAACTGGTAGAACGTTCAATACCATCGGCAAAACTCGGGTGGTGTTGCGACTATCGTTGCAACTGTAACGTATCGGCTGAATTATATGCATGTCTATAGTTGAAGATAGATTATCAATTGATTCACTAATTAGCTAATTAGCATGTGTTTCTAATAGATATAAACTCTAGGTTACAGCAGAGAGTGGTGGCTACACTTGGGGAGAGGCCATCGGGCTGAACTCTATGGCGTTCCATCACGGCTCGGTACCGGTTAATACCCTAAGGTTGGCAGCGTTATCCCTAAACTGCCCACGGTCTGACAGAGCCGTTAAGTCTGCTCACGGTTTACGGTACCGTCTCAAACCGTCCTCTCCCGGATTAGTGGTGGCGTGCTCCAGTGTCGCAGTGTGGTTGGAAACCCCGGCATCTAAAGAAGTCTGACAGCGAGCCCTGGTGGCCCTTGGACGTTCCTTGGACAAATACGCTCAAACCCTGTCCTGTATTACCGTGGCCTTTCTGTGAATAAAGGTTCACTTGCGAACTCGTGTTTTCCAGGCTTTGGCTAATACATTGTATAATCAGTGTAGTAGTCAATTCATGGCCACGTCAGTCAATTCAATCAATTCAAGTCAATCAGTGTAGTAGTCAATTCATGGCCACGTCAGTCAATTCAGTCAATTCAAGTCAATCAGTGTAGTAGTCAATTCATGGCCACGTCAGTCAATTCAGTCAATTCAAGTCAATCAGTGTAGTAGTCAATTCATGATGCACACATTTTAATGTGTCAATAAATATTTAATATTTAATGGCGACCGCGGCTCCACCGAACCATTTTTGCAAATACCGTTCACGAAAGTGTTCGGAACTATGTTGGCCGACCAAGCGGCCATAGACCATGTTGGCCGAGCGGTGGCCATAGACCATGTTGGCCGAGCGGTGGCCATATCTCCAAGTTATCATGATCAACCGATCCACCATTTTAATAATGATGTTGACCAGGCGGTCATCCGGTCATGTTTTTCAAAGAATCATCTGAGATTCAGTAAACTCATTAAATTCAAAATCTATTCGCCTAATCCTAAATTGTTATTAAAAACAACAATCATTCTTGGTAACTTATTAGCATAAATGTGTATCATAGATATCATTCTAAGAACAATGCTTCAGAAAGTTCAACAGTGACTCACAAAACTAGTGATATAGCTCAAGAAAATGGTCATCGCGTGGACAAAATTATACTACTGATATTCGAAGACAATGTATTTGGAATATTGCGAGACGAACATATTTGTGCACGACTATCGGAGAAAGCAACTATAAGTTCATACAACGATGAGTTCCATTTTTTTCTCAGATGAAAGGCTACATTTCGTATTTTCACTTTTTAAAAACATCATAACAAAGTTCTTAGTGTGCTGTTCTAATCATTGACATCGTTCGTTATTATAGTCATTATGCATATGAACCTGATCATTTAGAAAGTTCAGAATTTCAAGATAAGATAGATAAACCTCGTTGGGAGCCTGTGCTGTCGCACACATTTCAATCAGGATATGAAAATAGTTGTGAGTTGACTGAAAAATCGAAAGTGCACATTATGCAAATGTACACTTTTCCTAGGATAATGAATGGATAATAATATGTTACAACTACAAATACCAGTTTCTGAAATAGATAAAGAAGTACGTAGTACCAAGTTTCTTACTTTAGGCTTGTATCAATTACTTTAGTTACTCTAACAACTTTCGTCTTGGGAGTTGGGAGTGTTGCGACTATCGTTGCAACTGTAACGTATCGGCTGAATTATATGCATGTCTATAGTTGAAGATAGATGATCAATTGATTCACTAATTAGCTAATTAGCATGTGTTTCTAATAGATATAAACTCTAGGTTACAGCAGAGAGTGGTGGCTACACTTGGGGAGAGGCCATCGGGCTGAACTTTATGGCGTTCCATCACGGCTCGGTACCGGTTAATACCCTAAGGTTGGCAGCGTTATCCCTAAACTGCCCACGGTCTGACAGAGCCGTTAAGTCTGCTCACGGTTTACGGTACCGTCTCAAACCGTCTTCTCCCGGATTAGTGGTGGCGTGCTCCAGTGTCGCAGTGTGGTTGGAAACCCCGGCATCTAAAGAAGTCTGACAGCGAGCCCTGGTGGCCCTTGGACGTTCCTTGGACAAATACGCTCAAACCCTGTCCTGTATTACCGTGGCCTTTCTGTGAATAAAGGTTCACTTGCGAATTCGTGTTTTCCAAGCTTTGGCTAATACATTGTATAATCAGTGTAGTAGTCAATTCAGGTGGTGCGGCGAAAAATAGGCGCACCGACTGTCCGAAAGGGCGAAATTTGATGCAGAACCATTCAGAAGCTCGCGCGGCGACTTCGCCATATCTTCACAGGTTCTCTGAAAAAGGTACTGACAATCGAGTGCATTCGCGTGACCCTCGCGCGAGTCTGGCGAAGAAAGGGCAAGAGGGCGAGAGGTAGGCCCCGACGTTTTTTAGCCGTTTATTATCAAACAGTTTTGCAGTGTTTTGCGCAGTATCAGTTTTTACATCACTTATTACACGACGTGAAATAATACCTGGTCGTTCCCGTAGTCGTGGACGATGTGCCGAGGAGTTTCCGCCCACCAAAAAGTGAGCAAAACAAGTGCGGCACACAGACAAGTCCCAGTGTTAGCAGGGCAGGATCTACATAAACAATCAAAAACCGAGTAATCGACAAAGATGTGGTGAACGGACTCAGTCATCTGGACATTTCTATAAATAGGCTAAACACAGCAAAAACTCAAAAACTCGACAATCTTACCGATAGATTACCGTAACTTCCTTTATCTTAGGAAAAATAACAAAACAATTGCCCATGGCTGGAATCGAACCAGCGTCGCCACGGCCAAAACGAGGAGTACTAACCACTATACTACATGGGCCATAAGTATAGCAATTTATTGCTCTAAACGAGGGAACTGGTGTTGATTGTCTGAGTCTTATCAACACTTTTTACTACTTCTTTTTTTATCAAATTCCGGTTCTATTCAAGAATGACCGTGCCATGGAAGTGTAGCCGTCCCAGGATTGTCAACCGTCCCATATGGAAGACCGCTATTCTCTTGAATAGAGCCCACATTCCTATTAGAAAAAGTGAACTGCAAATTTCTCGATGTAATTTGCTCCTGATATAAAATAAAAACAACAAGCGACGGGTTGCTGTGGATGTACAATAAAAATTCGTTATTGACAAATTTATGGATCATTGAAAGATCCCGCATTCCCTTGCAGCCGACATTATTGAACAGGTCCTCGGTAGTATAGTGGTGAGTATCCGCGTCTGTCACATGCGAGACCCGGGTTCAATTCCCGGCCGGGGAGAAGTTTTTGTAGTGCTTTTCCAGGTTTTTTCAATGGCAATACAGTAATCACATCATTTGTGAAAAAACTTTAATCATATTGTGATAAATATTTATTATATAGAAAATTTATAGAAAAATCATACAAAGACAAAAAAATTGGGTCTTATTATGACAAATTTCGTTTTAATACTTCAGGCAATTAAGGTGTACTTTAGTAATTATTATAATTATTATTGAAATTTTAATACTGAATACGGCACACTTCCAAGAGTTGGGCGCAAAGTTGTGTGTTTCTGAGTCCTTGCTGAAGTCCGCTCTGGATACCGTAGACAACACGCTCGGTGAGGAAGTTGAGAGAGCAGAACTGAAAGGAGGTCAGACTGTCAAGAGGAAATCGATAATTGATTTTATTTGCAATCATGGACATTTAAATAAGATTCTCCTATAAATAATAAAAACACTTGTTTTGGGAGCATTGCCTTTTAATTAATGTAAAATAAATTATATACAAATAATTATACAGATAATAAAAATAGATTAAAACCTTGTTTCCATGCGAGCATTTGGTGTAAGAGTCGAAGCAGATTTGTTGAAGACGCTGAAAGCAAACAGCTCTACACTGAAGAAACTCAGTGCCATATGGCGCAAAAAAGATGCGCGGCTGCGGCATCGCGAACAGACTCCAACAGACTCCCTGAAAATGGGTGCAACGCACCGCGGTGGCGCACTCTTTTTTATCTCCGCGCCGCCGCCAATGGCACGCGGCTATGTCACGTGAAATAAAATGCTTTGCATTTATATTCTACATTGAAATTAACAAATTAGTTTTCCTTTAGAACAAAGTTATACGTGATATTTCTAAATTTCTCAGGAACGTTGGGATTGTAAATATTTCATAGTTCGTCAAAGGAACTACAAGGCATCAAGACCAATAATACAGTACAGTACTCACCGGCTGCGTGAACTGATCCTGTTGCAAATTTCTCAGCGTGTCCATCATTTGTAAACATCTAAAAAGTACTTATTAAAATTATGATTTGTTATTTTCCGTGCTCACCCGAATGGACGCACTAAAAACTTTGCATGCGTGCAGCGCTGTCTCAGCGCACTCTCGGGTGTGCGACGATAAATTGGCGCACAGTTTTTGGCGCCGATAGGGCCTCTTATTGTTAGATATATGAATAAAGAGAGTAATATAAGGTTTGAGCATTCTGGTGGAGTGTTTCTAATTGTAAGTGCAATGGTTATCTCGCGACATTAATTTACCGCGAAATTCGTGAAAGCAGATTAACATAAGATTTACAAAAAGTAATCTACTGTACTTATTAGGTTCATCATCGTTAGTCTACGATTATCTTTGATTCCACTAAAAATACGGGTGAAGTAAGCCTCAGTTCTCATAAGATTGAGACTAAGTTAAGATAAGTTTAGTTCTTACCTTTGGCAGATTTCATCCTCAGCAAGTGCGTGTGACAGAGCGAATAAAGTTACAAGTAATAGGAGCAGGCGTAGTGACATTGCTGAAAAATTCCGTGTACAGCCACGTTTTATAAACCCTCGCACATATCAATGCGATGAAAAACATGCATAGCCATAGCAACAATCAAATTAATAAATGGTACACCATCTAAATATTTTATTCTTGAGAAATGAAGTGATAAAGTTTTATCAAGTGCATGGAAATGTATATATGTAACTGATGCGCCATATTAGGTGTATACATATTTAACTGGTCAGTAACGAATAAGATAAATACATTTAGTTTAAGTCATAAAGCTTGTTTATAGCCTTGTAGTGCTTGATGTGGCCTGTTCCACCAAGTAAACACAATATTTACGATGAACGGCTAGACATATGTTCCACCAATGAAAAATATTGACCGAAGATTCACAAAAATTTTCTTTCAGGTTTGAGAGGTAGATTTCTCAAAATTGGGAGCTATTATTAGCAAATAAAGACCCCCAACAACAACAAGCTACCTTAGTCGGTCGCCTAAAGTTACCTAAATTACCTAAAAACGTGTTCATGGAGCTCTACAAAAGGTTGAAAACCCAAGAGAGTATGTGAACTTTGGTAACTATCAGCTCATAAAAGTACTATTATACTGAAACTGCGGTCATTATTATGTGAGGATCTTGGTTTTCCGAAAACTTACCCAAATTTGCACACTATGGCTTTTATGCAAAGACACTCTCGCATAATCCGGAATTTCTCATAAAAATTTTGAGGAAAAACTTTTTAAATGAACAAATACAAGTGCTGCCGTTCTTCACTCTTTATTTCCAGCACAGAATGGAACATGGTTCAGCACATGTTTCAAAACCACGTGTCATACCTCTTCAAAAAGGATAGTCGCAGAGGTCTAGCAAGCATAGTTGAGGGAAGATATTATATGAGAAAGAGTATAAAGTCCAAAGAGCTGTATAATGTTGCCGTGTGGCTGACCATCCATATGACCCAACGTCTGTGTCCATGGTCACTCATAAAAAGGACTGGGCCCTAAGAGCTAATCAATCAATTGCCAAGCCGTGTTTTTCCGGGCACCATTAGCCGCTGTTGTAAAGCCAATAAAAAGGGTGAATGAGTATTATTTGTGCTCCAGGCAGCTAATGGAACAATTCTGGCAAACGGCAAAGAATTAGTCATGGGTTGGAAATTGTTAAAGCGAAATACCAGCCGGTATTTGAAACCCATCGTGGACAATGCACTCTTATGTATTTATGCTAATAAGTGAGGTCAAATTGGGGTCGAATTTTTATCATAAATCATGCTCATTGATGTGATGCATAAAATGGAGATGTCAACGATGCGTTTCACAAGCCGGCCTGTATTTCGCTTTAAATAATTTGTGAATATGTATTACATATGTTCTGAAATTAAGCTCCGTGCATCGAAAATATGCGATTCTGACTATCCTGAGCATAAGGAGCTCAATTGTAACCATAAAAGACAATAAAAATAATATAATAAAAATAAAATAAACCAGACAATAAAAATAGTTTTATTAGTTATATTTATAAGTTTATTATTATTAATATCTTCGGAAGGGCTCCTTCGGCCGTGGTTTTTCTTGATCTTCGTCCCGTTTTTGTATATTTTCCTCAGCTTCAGCGGAATTGTCTTGAAGGTTGAAACCCTAGAATAGAATAAATAAATAAACTTCCATTCCCCCGGGCACCAACTCCCGGATGATCTCTCCCTGGGGAAAATAACACAACTCCCCGGTGGGGATGGAGAAGGCTCCCCGAAGAAAAATAAGACAGTACCGGGGCTAATCGAAAGCGCTCTCCCCATTCTCCCCGTGTAAAAACCGTTTCCGAGCGCAAATAAAAGTTTTTAAGGGTATGACACGTGGCTTTGTTATGCCGTGTATTATCTGCACATTTAAATGTTCCGTTGTCCGGCACATTATGAAACACACCACGTGTCATGTCACTTTAAAGTGTTTACCTCATTCTTCGGCACTTTGAGTTGTTCAGGCACAGGGAATGCTTCATCCATTTTTGGTGGCAACGCAATATGACGGCGTGGTTTGAGTTGCTTGGGACGATTCTGAATATCATTAGCTGATTTCAATCGAAATAACAGCCGGTTGTTGAAACGCATCGAGTACACCAGCATTATTATGCAGCTGATGCAAATAACCATAAATTAGAATAAAAAACCGAGCTAAATTCGAGCAAATTAGCATATATACGTAAGAACTCATTTGTCCAGGCCGGCATTTCGCTTTAACTTCTTTCCGTACTAAAATATTTGTCGGCACCTTTTAGTGCTCCTTTTAAGATACTTTCCTGTGCACCCTTTTCATGGGCTCGATCATTTTAATTTTGAACCTCGATCAGGAGTATTCTCTCCATGTGGAAACATTCGTATTGAATAAAAAAATAATAGGACGATACAAAGTTTGGATATATCGTGTAAACAATCAATAAATCAATAATCAATAAAGCGATAAATCAATAAATCGATAAATCAATAAATAATCAATAAATCAATAAATCAATAAGTAAATCATGCTCACCCGGAAACCGGGTGGTTCGACAGGTCCCATTCCGTGTCCATAAGTAATGAGGAACGGATCAGTTCCCACGTTGACAGCACCTGAATTAAAGGGAAATTAATATTAATATTAAGATGTACTATATTAATATTTCTGGTTGAATTCTGTGGCGCACTCTAGTTGTAGTTAGTCCATAATATTAAAGTCCAATAGCTAATTTTGCGAAATAAATACAAATTGCTATACGTAATTGGATCTAAGCTCTAGACAACATGAGTTGCAGAACCAAATACAAATTGTTATACATAGTTGGGTATAGGTCTAGGCAATATGATTTTTAGAACGATGAGCAAATCCATGTATAGAAAGTGACTACCGGCGTATGGATATAATATTTGTGAGGATCATGGCGAACGGCGTGATAATGAACGTTTGAGCATATGTCCGACAGATGAAATATGTTAAATATGTACCATTGAGTGGGAATCGAACTCCCACTCCTCCCGGCGCGAGTGGGACTGGGAAGTCAAGGCCTCCGTCGAAGAGATAGTCGTCACCGGGCTCCACGTCAACACCTAAAGCAAAGTGTGATCATTTGGTTACGTTGAAAAGAATGCGCGGGCGAAAACCTGGCACAAATTTGGCGCACATTTTGCAGAAGAGGCATAAACCACTCCAACTGAAATTGCATTAAAAACAAGATTTTGTGGAACGTTCACGCTGCGGCAGTGCCCAGAAGTTGTCAACAAATTAATGCTAAATATACTCTAGTATGTAGTAAGTTAAGACTAGGCCCGCACTAATTGTAAGACGATAATAAACCACGTCAAGGCGCAAGATGTGTATTAAGATTTATAAAAACTTACCGAGCGCGAGATTGTGCACGAATGGATTACAGAATGGTGGTTTACAACGAAGTGGTACAAAGTTTCCGGGCAGCACGGAAACAGGTATAGACGGGACGTTTTCTGAAATTATCTGATTTTCAAAACATTCGGTGTTCTGACTGAATCTCTCTCTCTCTCCTCTCTCTCTTTTCCTTCGCCCAATTGTAGGCTAATGCCATAATACTTTATTGCGTACACACAAAGCTCAATATATGCAACGTACAGCTTTGCCGAGTAAAACAACAATAACACAAGTATGAAGAAAGCGAAAGGAATAAATAAAGGAACACATCATACATAAATGAGCTAAGTCAGGACCTTCCTCAATCATAATAGAAGTTCTATGTACAAATGAGTGTCTACGAACCATTCTAGTTGCTCTGGGAATAAGACGATACTGTGCAGACGATAAAAATAGAAAAGGAAGAATAAAAAAAATGGTGATTTGATGGCATAGATACATTTAATTAATTAATGTATCGTTCAATACACTGACCTCTAGCCTTGTTAAATGTTGGATCGGATCCAAGAGCTGAAATTGTTTCTGGACTGATGCCAAGTACGTTTGTCGGTCTCTGAAGGGAACCGAACCCGACTCGCGTGTTAGGACGCCCGACCTTGATTCCGGCTGGAATAAAATTAAAGTAAAATAAAAATGAGAGCACACATGGGAGACCCGCGCTGAAATCAAACTCAGCGTAACGTTGTGGCATACGTCAATGAAATATGTAACGTGATAAACTAATTATAGTTCTGCGCGGTGGACCGCGCTGACGGACTTCAATGCGCGACGGCCATAGCACAGCCTGCACACTGCACACACTCTAAGCGAGCGAGAACGGAGCTGCGCGAAATTCCAGTTGGCGAATGAGTCGCTCACCCTTATAATCCCATATTCCCCATCCCATCACGGGGACGTTGAGGTTTCCGTCCACTGTGACACGGTTTCCCGGGTTGATGTCCAGTCCGTTGTTGAACTCGGAAGTAAAGGGGAAGAGAGGCGAGAGGGAAGAGGCATCACGTCCCGGGTGCGGCTGAAGTCTCACTTTGTGACATGTGACTTTTTAAGGATTTAAGGGGACTTACCCCTTATCGTTTGTGCTTCGTTAGTCTGATATTTGACTTTTTAAAGAAAAAGAGATTTGGCCTACGGTATGTAAAAAAGAGCTACAGCTTTTGTCACAGAATGTTTGAGATTTAGGGAGCTTTCGCTTTAGCTAGAACTATTTTAGGTGTAGTGAGAGATCAACCCACGAACTAAAATCGACCATGCACCACTATTCGTAAAATCAAGAACGCTCACTTTCGCAGGTCCATCCACTAAACGTGATGGCTGGGTAAGTTTCTACGTGTTGAGTCAAATTAAGCCACATGCAAGTGGCAACGAGCATATTCGGTGGCATATCGAAGTTTTCTAACCATAAGAAAATCACAAACAAGATAACGGGAGATCAAACCAAAGAGATAAACTACAAAATAAAGTTTACCTGATAAAACGGTGGTAAATTATAGTCCTCGGTACGTGGTAGGTATGGTGCCGGGTTTGGGGGATATGCTTGAGCACTAACTGGAAATAAAATACCCTTCACAACTTTCGATTTACTGAAACATAAGCCCATAAGCCTAAGTACATGCAGGCACACCCTTTGATCTCTCACATCTCTCAGTCACTCATTCTTATAGTTTGCCCGTTTACGGTCGTGCTTCGTTTCTAGTTTCGGATTACACGAAACATCCTTAGTAATACAACGGTGCCCAGAAAAGATTTGTACAAAAGCTCAACCTGTGTTGATCAACGTAAAGGCAATGATACTATTGATTAACATCCGTAATATCGATTTATTGATCTGCGTTAGTCCTGGTGGACGCATTATCTGAAAATTACAGTTTCTGTAAAATAAAAGTTTTCAACCTTATGCATAAAATATAAAACAAATATTTAGCACAGAAATAATGTATTATTGAAAATTATCATAGTGCGACAATCGACACCAAAGGACCAAAGACATAGTGCCAATGATAAGTTGAAACTTATCCCTATGGTAGTGAGTAAAACTTCGACAATGAGACTAAGTACCGAGGGGCTCTAACACTACCCCCAGAGGTAAACCTCGGAGATAAACCTACTGAAATCTAATATATAAGGATGAGAGGAAGATAGTTTGTTCCAAAACTAAGCTTCCAAAAAAAGGGAGTGATTTGAAACTTAAACTGGAAGGAAATACGGATAAAGGCTTATCCAAATCCGGTTCTTATGTAATAGGCGGTGATGCCACAGCAAAACAGGGTTTCCAATACCAGGCGTTAGGACAAAAATAACTGCCGGCTTGTTATGAGGAGTATTGCCAGGGGTTTGGATTTTTTAAAGCGAAATACCGGCCGGTTTTTGAAACGCATCTCAAAGTACTTGCATTCCTATGCGTTTATGCAACTTGGGGTCCAATTGGGGTCTAGTGTTTATTCTAGTTTTTTTTTTTAATTTGCATATGCTGCATACGAAAACAGGTGTACGGTGTACGCAATGCGTTTCAAAAACCGGCCGGTATTTCGCTTTAAATGGAAAACATAATTAATATTGATTAATACGGTTATCTTATAAGTTAACCTTACTTGCCTACACCAATGAAAATCGGTGATATTTCATTACGAATTTTTGTGAATTGTCGCAGGCGATTTTTTCGCGCAGTTGCCCTCAATTTAAAGAGAATATCGGCCGGTTTTTGAAACACATCGAGTCCACCAGCATTCTTCTGCAGCTTATGCAAATGACCACAAATTAGAATAAAAAATCGAGCTAAATTCGAGCAAATTAGCATAAATACGTACGATTTCAGTTGGCCACGATGAGTTTCAAAACCCGACCGGTATTTCGCTTAAACTTTTTCATTCGGTATAAATTACGCATTAGGCTAGGATGTTCTAAGGTTCTTTTTTTTAATTAAAAGTAAAGATAACTTTGCTTGGTACTTCTTTTCTAAACAAAAAGAAGTTCACAGCACCAACTATTCTTAATTTATTTAATTTAACTTATTTTATTTTATTTTATTTTATTTTATTATCTTATTTTATTTGAGGAACATAGCAACAGGTCTCATTTTGTTTCTCAACTGCGTCGGACGCACATCCCCCAACATTATGAATAACTTGTCTGGCCGTCTACTACATGGAACTGGGAGGGGACTATTTGGCGACCAATTCGCGACCACTTGTTGGAACATGGGGACTTTTTTTTAATTCGACACCTGTGGTCAGTAAATCCCGAAATGGTAGCCACATGTTCGGTAACTTCGCCAAATGGATTGGGCAACCGAACTACGAGATGCGCGTTTCCTGTTACAACTTACAACAGCTATCATCACTAATCCAAACCTTTCATGGTTGCAACCAGCTTCAAAGAACGATCAGCACACTAAATGTGAACACTTGCTGAGTCACACTCTGCTAACCTATTTACCGAACGTCTCTACTCAACGATGTCCTTTTCCAGCGATATTTTTAGCGATGTAGGTCCTCTCTGGCGAACTTCTCCACGAATTTGCGGAAGTCGCTCACACTGAGATTGAGCAGACTCTATAATTAGTGTTTAAACTTGTCTGCAAACCTTTGGTATAAATATTAAATAAGCCATCGTCGTGGTTAGCTCCTTGCTGGAATATCATACTATTACTATATTCGACTAGAGTCTGTCTACCTGTACTGTCATATACCCTAAGTGCCGTCTACTGCCTTTAAAGAGTTCCCCGAACAATTTTCCCACTAAAATTCAGCGAAAACTTGTTGCACTTTCCTATTAGGCACCAGATCAAGAAGACCACTATTACACTAAAACAGATATTGTTTTCTTATCAAATTCGAAATCGTCATACCTTAAATAGTCTGCACTTAGACAGACGTCGTACTATATAAACGACTAGTTGTAATTGAAAAGATATTTCCTAAAAATCGCCCTTACTCTGTCGTCTCCTCTATCACTGTGCTATTTCATCGCCATTTATCAGCAGTCTCTTCAATCACTGTACTATCTCTCCTATCGAAATTAACAGTTTCGCATCGCAAACCTCCACAAAATCTACACTATTTTCGGGCATCTCATTCTTTACCGAGTTTCCCACTTTAAAATTTCCCCATATGATTTCGTCCATCGTGCAACTGTTTCAAGTTATATTTTGCTAATTATTCCGGATTCTATATTCTGCTCAGTGGTATACTGTACCAAAAAAACTCAATAATTTATTCAAAATGGAGCTTTCACATATTTTATTATCGCTAGGATTATTATTTTGCACTTGCCTGGGATTCAGGCGAGATACCGTACATTATGCAAATGGGCATAAATATACGATATCGATCGAACAACCCTTTTTTAGGGTGGAGCATAAGGAACATGCACCGGTAGGCTTTATTATTGATTTTTTACAGAGAATTAAAAAATCTGTAGTTTTTGCCTCGAGTTTTCCTGGAGCCTGTAGTCTGTGTCTGTAGTGATATGGTCTTATGCTGATTTAGTTAATCAGAGAAAGAAACCACAAGCCCTCTAACTATCTGTCTCTCTCTCTCTCTCTCGCTGTGTCACTATTAGATCTCTCTCATGATGTACAACTATCAATTACATACACATTGTATCTTCCTTGCTAGTAGATAAATAAAAGAAGAACCTAACTTGTCTGCATTCTATCTTTCCTTTTGTCTCATTCGCTCTCTGTCTCGTTTTTTTCTCTCTCTCTCTCTCATCGAAACTCTCTAAGTTATTCCACCCAACGCTCAAATTATTCAAAAAAAAAGTCAAACGAAAGTGTTGTAATCCGGACGGGTGCCCAAGCAAGACACAAAAACGGGCAAGAGCCAGGCTAGCGGCTAGTGCCAAAATGTAGCCGCACTAATTTTCCGTGCCAAGCGAGCGCGGCACAACACAGGTACACGGTGTTTTCTAGTGTCCGTTAATCTGGCAATGAGCACTTATTAAAGCGAAATATCGGCCGGTTTTTGAAACGTATTGCGTACACCTGTTTCTTATGCAGCATAGCGCATAGCATATGCAAATGAGCAAAAAATTAAAATTAAAACTAGACCCCAATTAGACCCCCACTTTGCATAGATGCATAGGAATGCAAGTACTTGAGATGCGTTTCAAAAACCGGCCGGTATTTCGCTTTAACAAGAGCCCGCTGCGTGCGCCTGAGGCCGTACAATGGAAACAAAATAAATGACCATATTTTTTAAGTATAAAATCATTCAGATCCCCGAAAAGTTCAAGAACTTGACCTCGTTTGGTAAAAGTATGGTCCCAGACGGGGATATCTTTGTGCCGCATAACTGGACCGATATGGAGAAAGAGTACTTGGGATGCACGACTCTAACATGCGTATGCCCGTACTTTAACGGTAAGTTTAAACAATTAAACGCGGCCTAACGGGGCTGGGTCCCCGAAAAAGTGCCTCAATTTTTCGATGAGAAAACTACAGGATTGCAAAGCGGTTTTCACAGTACTGATTGAGCCAGCTCTTTGCTAGGTTTCTGAAAGGTGCTGAACTTTTTAACTAACCATACATATAAGAACAACTTCCTGAGGCCATGTTCACCACCCTGGTTCCCTCGGGGAAATATTCCCTGGGGACAGAAAGTAGCACTCTAATGCGCGACACTCAGAGAAAAAGCCGGGGAATTCCCATTGTGGAATTGAGTGGTGAATACGGCCCAGGGCTTTGATAAAACCCAAATTTCCAGGTACCGTAATCGGTGACGTCTGCATGTTAGAAAACGGAAAACAGTTGGAAAGGGCAGTCAGGAAGGATTATCGAATGCTCACCGATGAGGAGAGACACCAAGTGGAGGTGGGAGGCTTTCTAACTGATCCTGTAAAATGTCAAGAATTACCTTTTCTGATAGTATTGTGCAAAGACAGGGCTGGAGCACCAAGGCCCTCGACAAGAGTTTTTGTTTTTTCTCTCTTGTTTGTATAAATATGTACTTAAAAAAAAAAAGAGTATTCTTGTATTCTAGAGATGGGCGGCGTCACTAATAATAATTTATTTCCAGTTGTATGATTCTTTCAGTTGATAAAGGTGATAATACTGTAAATGGAAAATCAAAGAAAAGAGAAAATACTAAAGCCACTAAAAATTACCGTAGGGGTAAATAAAAGTAAAACAGGGTGATAACGTATCATAGCGTTACGTAGCAAGATATACTGGACAGCGGCCCGTCGTAGTCTCTAGTAGGTCGTGTGTGTAGTTTGTAGTATGTGGTATCTATTAGGCTTAGCTGTCCTTTGTAGGCCACGTAGACGTAATGTTCCTAAGGCCCCGCTTTATATTGTCTGTAGAAGGCCGATGGTCCGAACTGTAGGACACTACAAAGAAGAAGAAAACTGATTTGGAAAGGTTAGACGCATAGCCGTGTGTGTATGCGTATAGGATAAAATTCAAGTAAAAACCATATTTAGAAAGCGTTCAATGCAATGCATACCGCCGGTGTCTATACCCGCATCGGTCGGGTGCACAAGTATGCTGGGGTCCACTCGGGACCCGGTTTCTTCACCTGGCACAGGGAATACTTGAAAAGGTGATATCAGTCTAGATTTTTATTTATAAACGAATGAAACAATCTGGAATACTGTAACTCTTACAAGGGGATTGATACAACTTACCATTTTAGCTTATTGATATAGCTTACCGCACAGACTAAAAAAAAAGTCGAAAAATGTGTGTGATTCCAAGTGGCGCTGTTGCGGCGCAATTAATTGAGGGCCGCGTGCATGCCGCCCAAATGTGACACTGTTATTTTCTTCTCTACAACTCTACCGCATACCACATTTTTTGTGAAATATTTTATGGGGTTTCCAAGTGTCCCAAAAATTCGGTGTGGTTCTGTCAATACTACCACATTTCTGCACGAAAACTGCATATATGATATGAAAAATAAAAAAAATATTCTCGTGTAGGTCCAAAATACGGTAAATTTTAAGCATGCTTGGAAACTCCATTAAATTATAATAACAAACAAGTATATGTTGTTTTTGCAGAGTCGAGCTAATCTTCCGAACCTACCTGCCGCCGGGATCGAACCTCGGTCTCCCTTACTGGGACTCGACCACTGACGCTCAGCTACCGACGGTCGCCGACTCGATTTTCTTTACTGAGCATTTGGCCGGAGACACCGATAAGCAGGGACGTCTTATCAAGGGAGCATATGCTAATTGGACCACTATGGATGTAGGCTTTTTTAGAATTTTAGTCCCGTAGACACTTAAAGAGTGGGACTTTTGTGTGTTGACACTGCTCAACGTATCCACTAATTGTAAACCATTTCTGCCGTGCATAATAGCGACAAGCATTGCTATTTTAGTGCGATATAACACGTACAGTAAACACTTTTAGTACAGTAAGAATCATTCGCAGAAGAACATACAGTATGAATTATTCGCACTTTTGTGTGCTTACTTACCCTTTTCGCCAGATTATTAGCGTTTTTTTTTTTTTTGGTTATTTATGACTGACTGAAAGCGAAATACCGGCCGGTTTTTGAAACGCATCGTGGACAGCTGAATTCATACGTATTTATGCAAAGTTGCTCGAATTTAGCTAAATTTTTTATTCGAATTTATGTTCATTTGCATAAGCTGCATAAGAATGGTGTAGTCGGTATGTTTCAAAACGAGCCGGTATTTCGCTTTAACATGTTTAGAAACGATTACATATCGTACAGAACAAAGTAGGAAATACACTTTTAGCTGGCTTCATTCAGGGCAATCCGGTCAACTTACGCCAGCTGGGCGCGGATCCTGCCGGGGAGTTGTTCAACGACGCCCGTGTCGATCTTGTGCTTGACCAGGCACAAGTTGCAACCGTTTTGGCACCGTCACTGCCTCTGGATGTGGGTATTTGACATTTAACGGACCTTAGGAGATACTCCGAAAGAGGCACTCCTCCCGATAAAGAAAAAGAGTACCGGGTTATATCAATCGAGTCGGCAGAAACGGTGCACCGGGGTTCAGTTCATTTCTGAAACAGGACAATCTGACCCCCCGGATTATCTCGGGAAGCCGATTTGTCCACCTAATTTCTAGGTAATTCAATACTGGTTTCGGGAAACAGTGATCAGTTTGTACAGCGGGATATTCTACAATAAGGTATTGAAATTCCTGTCTTTTTGCGTAACAAAACTAGCTTTTTCGTGGGTCTGGCCTGTCGGAAGCGTATTTGCTATGTTCTATGTCATTCAGACCTGTTCCATTCTGGAGAATGTAACCCTGGACGATCGTATGCTGGAATATTCTCATGACTACATCCACTACTATATCGGGGGCACCTTTGCACCGACCTACTCCTCAACCGATGACGTCATTTTCTGGTTGCACCACGCTTTTGTTGATTCTATATGGGAGCTGTGGAGACAGAAACAACAGGTGAGCTGTTATTTCGCTAACTTCATGTCCCTCTCTCCTTCTCTGAATTTCTCATCACTCTGTGTTCTTTCTTTACCGAATTTATCCGTTCTTTACCTCTCTTTTTCCTCTACCTCCTCATAAATTTGGTGCGTTTTGCTCACTTAGGGTTTTACGGTGTTTTATGGGCCTGCTTTTCGTAGGTGACAAGACTGGTGCTGCCAAAATATACGAAAAGCACACTAACCGCTTTATGTTCGGCAATTCTGTAAGGCCAAATTTGTCAGGTTCTGATTTCTTTACCAACCACCTGTCATACCCCTTTAATTTCAGACCCGGGAAATGCGGGAGTCAGAATACCCTCCCGACGATCCGAATTGTTACCCAGAAGAGCATTTTGGAGACAGTTCACTCAGGGAAATGGAGGACAGGACAAATAGGTACGGTAGAATTCCATTAAAGCGAAATGCCGGCCGGTTTTTGAAATGCATGAAAGTACACCAGCATTCTTGTGCAGCTTATGCAAATGAACATAAATTGGAATAAAAATCGAGCTAAATTCGAGCAACTTTGCATTAATAGGTACCGTTATCCACGTTGTGTTTCAAAAACCGGCCGGTATTTCGCTTTAACCCGATGTCGCAATGATTATTTTAGGTCTGAGAAAGACATAGGCATGCAAATTATGCATTAAAGGGAGTATTACGTTTTGCAGTTCGCTGCGGAAGCCGGTCATATGCAGATCATATAGCCGGTCATATAGATATTTTGCCATTGAGACGCGTATGCCGTGAGACGTGTAATCGGGTTCACGAAAAATGAATAGAAACGTATTTGAAAGCAAAATTCGGAATTACACCACGATCGACACGATCGTCCCAAGATGGTTGACAGGCTCGGCCAGCTGACCCAGATTTGCCTTTGCTAAGTTTATTATAAAAGGCTCCTTTTTCAGAGATGCCCTCTCCAACAACTACACCGATTTCATGTACCAGTACGCCCCGCGGCCCAGGTGCACACTGCAGAATCCGGATTGCGGCTCAAAGTAATTTTTTGTTACTGTAGCAATCATAGTTTCCCTTTTCGCTTTGGGAATGTATAGCAATTATTTGTTGGCATATTATTTTTTAAGATTTAATTTTTTTAATTTTTGTCGAGATTTAAATTACTGAAAAAATATATATCTATCAAAAATTAATACTTTCCTGAAACGATGGTACTATATGAATAATACGTGGCAAATTTGTATTTATTTATTTCCATTTAGATTTTTCTTCTGCCACAAAACGTTTCAGCCGTTTCCAAAATGCATGTCAAAGGTTAGCTTTCAGAGTTCCGATTTTCAATTTACAACTGCGTACATTTTGTTCAGGCTCTTTTTATGAAGAAATAAAAGTTTGCAAGTGGTGCTGTAAATTAAATAGAGTTACAAGCATCTAACGTTTTAGCATAAGAAACTGGGGCTGATATAGAAGTGTACGCGCAAGAATGAAGAAGGCGCCTCGCAAGTTTCTAATTTGTCCTGCCTTGATTTTTGCATTTTTCCAGTCTCCGCGCCGCCAGATCGCGCAACTCACTAAATTCAAGAATAATTACATTTCAGGTTCGCTTGGGTGGTAACTGCAAGGGCTTTGAGAAGTTGGATATTTGTTATGAAGGAACTTGCCACAACGGCAAGTGCGCGCCTGAAGGAACTTTTGAAGAAATCGTCCGAAGTTCAAGTCCCGTGCACAGCGCCCTTTTTGCTACCTTTATTTGCAGTATAATCGCACGATTACAGTATTAACTGTATGAAACACCGTATACTTTCATGTTTTCATTTTGAGGCTCAACGTCAAAAAGTATTTGGACAGTATGATAAAAGACGGACTGCGTGCCGCCATAGCTCAGTCGGTTAGAGCGTGGGTCTAATAAGCCCAAGGTCGCAGGTTCGACCCCTGCTGGCGGCAAATTTTTTTAGTTAGATAAACACGGGGCGAACGAAATTTGTTGTTCGCAATACAGAGACTTTTTCCAATCTTTGTATTTCTCCTCTTTTAGAGTTTTTTTATGTAATTTATGTATTTCGTTTCGACAAACACGTGTAAAAATGCGGCCGGTGGCTTATTTGAAGCATTTTCAATCATTTATTATCTTAAATTATTCGAGCAGTTTTATGCTTTGTAGGTTTATTATCGACGTAAATAAATTATTTTTTGAAGAACTAGTGTGTAATATGTACGTGATAAAAACATAAAAACGCCGAAATGTGGTCTAGCTAGCTGCCGTGAATCAATATGTACTGGGCAAACGCGGCGCGTTCATCTGGCCGTGTCATGGCTCACTTTCCGGTGCGACGCTATGCTATGCCCTCGTACTTTATATTGTATACTTTATATATACTTAAATTATTTTGTAGCACATATCAGCTCGCTGGCAGACTATGCCTTTCGTTTCACATCTTCCATCCTAATACGGAATACTGCAAAATGTTAGTGCCCGAAAACGGCGTGCAAATTGTATTTCACTGCGTGATGGGGTGCGAAGTCCACGCGGAATATTATTGGCGTGCAATTCTGCTCGCCGATCTCAAGCCGCTTTGATGCCAAGTTTCGCGTTCACCAAAACCCGATCAGCATAGTCACGTATGCAAACCGATGCAAATTTTTGCTAGACAGTTATTCGATGCGGCAAATAATTCAGTATTTTTGTTGAATGACGTGAAAAAGCAAGATGGGTGCGCAAGGAAATCTCTATTTTCAAGTGGCGACGTTAGTAAGTGGATTATTTATTCATAAAACCTTATCGCGGTTTTGGGTTTCTTCTAGGATATGTATCCGAATTCAGGTAGAGACAGCCCCTAGCCTAGCCTCTAGGGCCATTTGTACGCCGAGCGCTCTAGGAAAAGATCGTGGTTGTGAGCCGCTCTTTAGCCGCGAAGTAACCTTTGTGGTATAATGTTATACTGTATCTTAGCGGTTGTGAGCCGTTCTTTAGCCGCGAAGTAACCTTTGTGGTGTAATGTTATACTGTATCTTAGCGGTTGTGAGCCGCTCTTTAGCCGCAAATTAGCCATGCGGTGTAATGTTATACCGTATTTCAGGCGTTTCACGGATCTCTAATGGTCGTCTTAATTGGAGCAAAGATGAAGTTTGTCAAGAACCCGTTAGTAAGTTGCACTCCCCAATCGCATGTAATTAGCGTCCGGTCGACAAGCCAGAAATGCAAACACCGTATGCTGAAAAAATGTGCTAGAGGGAAAAACAAGGTGTTAGGCTGTAAAACATACCGATTTTGGTGTTTTGTCGCATTTTTTTGAAACAGGGCGGTAAAAACAGCAAAACGCCGGTGAAAAATTTTTCAATTATTGTTTCACTGTGCGGGTAGACAGGCGCTTCGCTAGTACCTTCGCTAGGCGTTTCGCGAAAGGGAACACAGTCAGCACGAGTGTGCGGTGCCACACTGGCGCTGGCATTACGAACACGTTAACTTGCTGGATGACTATATTTATTCTTGATTTTAGATTTTGGCCACCTTCGGTCTAACCCTCTTCTCGTTCTTCATCACGCTCATTGTGCACATTTGCATGCGATACGAATCGGTTCGGAAGAAGGTGCAACCACTGGTGGTACGCTTTTCTTATTTAATACCGTAACCACTTGTGTGGTACGATATGTGTGGCTTGTGTCTATAGCATTGCCCCATTTCGATAAACATTTCATGATAAAACTTTATCGTGCACAAGCCCTAGCCCGTGGCAATACGCCCACTTTTATCATATCACGTACGCTGCAGTTACGTGCACGATAAAAAAATGTTGCGTGTTATCATGTAAAAGCGTATCCGATTCCCGGTCAAAGGCGGTCCGATATAAGAGCGCTCTATGCGTTTTTTTTTTTTTTGCAAAAATTTACGAAACATTACTAATTGTAAGAAAACACGTTGGCAAAACACGTTGTTTTTGAAACGCATCGCGGACAACTGAATTCTAACATATTTCTGCTTACTCGATTTAGCTGTTTAGCTCCAAGTTACTCGATTTAGCTCCATTTTTTATTCTAATTTATGTTCATTTGCAAAAGCTGCATAAGCATGCTGGTGCACTGGATGTGTTTCAAAAACCGGCCGGTATTTCGCTTTAAAGGTAATTAATTACTAAAATGTTCTTTTAGTTTGCGATCATCTTTGGCTTCTCCGCTCTCTTTGACGCGTCCGCGTGTATCACCGCCTACATCGCCATGCACGACGATAAGCTGATTTCTTCGGCTACGGTAAGTTCAGTGCAAAATATTTAATTGACGAGCGCAAAGTTTCAGTTTAACATAACGCACCACTGATCGTGCGATAAGTGCGCCAAAAGTGCGCCGCGAACATTCCAACTGGCTTTGATATTGTTGCCAAACTGAATTTCACCTCTTGCGAGAACCTGATGGGTCAGTCTCGGGCCAAGAAATAAAGCTCATATTTACTATTATAATTCCAGTACCTGACAACTTTCATCTTCGACTTCAAACTTTTGATGGTCTATTTAACAATCTTCTTCTTCCCAACCGGCCAGGTTCTCCTCACTAAATCACAGTACAAACGACTGGAGGAATCGGCCAGCAGGGTACAGGTACGTCATTACGGGGAGGGAGTCTTAGTGAGCTTAACAGTAGACCTTGGTTGGGTAACCTCCTGATAACTTTGGTGGACGCTGCCACTATTGGATAATATTAACAAAGCAGATGGGAATATCATTTCCGCACCGAAAGGGGGGGGGGGGGGGAGCCGAAGATAACTGAAGTAAATTGGCATAGTAAGGGCGCGTTCGGGATGCGTTTTCCGAAAGGTTCTCATGCAAATTCAACGTTAGGGATGGACATTTTGGAAAAGTTCTAATGCTTGGAGAAAGCAGAGAATACAGTATGAATTAGCATGCAAACCATGCTATTTTGTACTTTTTCATGCTAATTCATACCGTAGTTTTTTCTTTCTTCAATGCATTAGAACGTTTCCAAAAATGTCCATCCCGAACGATGAATTTGCATGAGAACCTTTCTCAAAACGCTTCCCGAAAGCGCCCTAAGAGGGATTTTTTTAATTTCCCAGTGTAAAACGAGCTGATAACTCTTTGATACGTCTATTTCAAGACTAAGGGAGGACAGAGCTCGGAGCCGACGCCGGGGCAAACCACTGCAGCAGCTACCGACGAGGAGGAGGACTCCGACAGACAGAAAGGATCAAAGGTAGCTGTAATGGAGTGGATAAGGCGTTTGCCAGTTGCTAATTCGGCTATGGTTCAATCCCGAAGGCTGGCCATTAGACCAAGTCGTCAGCTACCTAAGCATTTAGACCCAGCTGCTATTTAATTAATTCGAGTTTACGTTCTGTTGACGCTACTAAAATCCATTTTTAGAAACGCGCAAAAGGAGGTGCCGATAAAGAAAAAGAAAATAACGACGAATCGCCTGAGGTACGCTTTGCTTGTGCTTATTTTAGTATTAGGTTGTGTGTTTGTGTGTGTGTCCGTGTGGTGTGTGTGTGTTTTATGTGTGCGTATGCGCGTTTGTGTGTGCGCGTGTGCCTGTGTGTCTGTGTGCGCGAGTGTGTGTGTATGCGAGCGTGTGCGTGTGAGCGCGTGTGTGTGCGCGCGTGTGTCTGTGTGTACAATTTGAAACGGAATAATATGTTGCTCCTTATGCCGAACTTATCCAACTCAGTACTCCCCTAGTTCAGGTTGAGCGAAGCGACAACGCGCGCGCTGCCGCAGGTACCGGCACAGATGTGGTAGAGCGTGCGCCCACGAGAGGTGGCGGTTCCTACGCCTGTCCAGACACCGACGAACCTGCCGCCAAGGAGGAGTCAGAACCCCGGACCCCCCGGATGCAATACCTCTCCTTGATGCTTCAAGACAACCTAGGCGACTCCCCAACAACCACCACCAACAAGGACCCTAGCAGCCCAAATTCTAAGCATTAGCTGTACAGAACCATTCTTTAAAGCGGTATAACACGTGGTTTGTGATGTGCCACTTTGTGCCGGCAATAATAGAAACATAATTATAGAGGGAGATGCTTAACACCACGTGTCAAAACGCTTTAAAGTAACTACATACGTTAAAATGACCCTAGGCTCTAGGCTGCATACATGCACAGAGGGGTTGAATTAACGACCAGCCAGTGGTGTATATTCTATTTTATTTTCAATTTCCTTTTTTTTCTCTTTGATTTCTGAAGTACCCGATCCCTTCTTTTCTTTCCTAGTAAAGCTCCTGTTCATGAAAAAAAATGATTTTAGTATTTTTGAAAATACACCAAAACACACATATACTCACAATGTTTGTCTCGCACTCTGTTCACAGTTAAAATTGTAGTTTGTAGTCCCATGTTACCGTAACCGTATTACAAATATGTACTGTAACATTTGGGCGCCCCATTGAAAATGGTTGTCAGTGCTAAGCTAGCATGCTAAATACCACCGTAGCTCTGCGTGAGAGCTGTGCGGCACCATTTGCATATTATGCTAACAGTGATATTCGGTACCAAAGATAGCCAAGCACAAACGCAGCCTTACTCTACCTTTATATAATACCGCACACTTAATCAAAATCAATTCGTATTTCTTACTGTGTGAATGTCCTCAATAAAAAGTATATTTCGAAATAAAACTTTTTTTACTTGCATATTGCACCTAGTTACACCTCATAGTTAGACATAAGAAAAAAGGAACGAGCCTCACATTGAACATTCAACTATTTCCGGTATTGCGAAATTTACCAAAGGCACAAAGCGCACCCGTGTGCGCGTCCGACTCTTTACAACGAGAACCTTTGGCCGGGGCGGCCCAAAAACAACAAGGCCTAGTGTAGGCGGCGCACCGGCGCAGGGCGGGCGAGGTAGTCATGAGCGCGGGGTGGGCCGAAGGTAGGCGTGAATATGGCGATCTTCAACTTCTGTAGATATTTTGTTCGTCTACATATTATCTCACCACGGTGAATTTCCAGCTGTATAAGCCGTCCTCCGCAATGTAACACATCACTTCCACGAAAACTTCACAAAAATAAATTCTGACAAAATGTTTTAATCGAACATGGGAATAAAAATCACAGCTGATGCACATACATAGAAACAAAAATCAGAAAAGCTTTTCACTGAGCCGGGAGGGAAAAAAGAGCACTGGGGACCATTAAAACTCCCCAACAAGAAGAGAGCCTGGGTAACATATTCATGTAAGGGGATGACGCAGAGAGGTTACACCCACCCGGGACCCACATCCATAACCTCTTCCTACCTCGCTTCATAGCTAAGAACTTTTTGCCGTTTTTTAGTTTATTAGTTTAGTTAATTAAACAATTTAAACAATAAAACCCACGGCTTCAAACAAGTGACTAAACTGGCTAAGTCACACGATAATATTCTACTTTTTCATTATGGATTTAATATTGGATCAATAATAATCGGGTATTTTGAGCAGAGTGCAGAGAGAAGAGTGGGGTGAAAACAGAAGAAACAGACTTGACACAAAGATAATAGCTTAATTTGCATACCAAAAAAAAAAAGAAGACAAAAGTAAAATTCAATGCGCAAAGTAACAAACAAGTCAACCCGGTAATCTGCGAGTGAAAAGAGCGGTTGAATACTAAAATACAGTCGGAGTATAGGAAACTACCAGCTACCGTACAATGCGACATTGTAAACTGAATATTCTAATTTTAGGTACAAATCAAAATACACCGCGTTTACAAAGCCCCAGCATACGGGCCACATAGCATAACTCCTAATTTTCAAATTACATATTTAATGATCTAAACAGGGATCCTCAGATATTACTTGTTATATGAAGCCAAAGCGCTTACTTTAAACATTTTTAATTAAAAAAATGGCAATGTTAGAGAACAAAAATTAACGAAGAGAGCACACGAAGAACAGCACGATATTCCTTTACAGTAAGACATCTAGGAAGGAATAAACAAACTTGGCTCAAGTGATACGGTAACAGACTTCCGACTCTACACTGCACAATCTACCGTATCTTCATGGCATACGGTATCGGCATCAGGAGAAGATTACAGTACCCTAATTACAGCATCCTCCGGCTCCTGATCTTCCAGTTTCTGATGGGTTCACAGTTACTGTCGGTTCCTCCCGTTGCTCTGGAGTCTGAAATATGCAAATGAGCGTCTGGGCTAAGTTACGTGCCAATAGCGCTCCCCTATGTGGGATTCAAACAGTGAAGCGTCCCACAATTATCAGCCAGGGAAAACAGACAAATAAGTTCAGAAAAGAACAACAGAAAGGGTAGGACGACAAGTGCAATCATAGTTTATAGTTAAAGCGAAATACAGGCCGGTTTTTGAAACGCAACGAGTACACCAACCTTCTTATGTGCCATATGCAACTGAGCATAATTTAGCATAAAGAAGAGACCCCAATTAGACCCCACTTCGCATAAATACATAAGAAAGCAGTTGTCCACGATGCGTTTCAAAAACCGGCCGGTATTTCGCTTTAAGGACGCATGAGCTTAAATTATACGCACATGGTCTTGAATTGAACACTAAACATCCTACAAATGTAACGTGTGAATTAACGAACACGGATAATACAGATGCGCACCAGACGCACAACACTAATAATCAAATATTAAAATATTAAAATCAATAAATGAATAAAAGATACATACCTTATCAAGAATCGACTCTGCCAGTTTATAGAACGCCGTGTCAATGTTGATGTTCGCCTTAGCTGATGTCTCCAAGAAATGAATTCCGTGATCTTGGGCAATCTATAAACAAATACATACAATCTATAATCATACTCGGTTTGAAAAGTCACGAAGTTAGGTTGTTAACAATCTGCTCACTTTTTGCTATTGGCCTCTAGACTAGATCCCGACAATGAGGACCAATACCTAGGTGACTTCCTGTGTCGATATGCAAACGAACATAAGTTAGAATAAAGAATCGAGCTAAACTCGAGCCAATTAGCATAAATACTTAAGAATACAGTTGTCCACGATGCGTTTCAAAAACTGGCCGGTATTTATCTTTAAGTTATAACGTGCACAAACCTAACGAAGAGGAAATCAAAAGCCCCATCCCCTCCTATTTTCCGATGCGAAAAACACGTTTCACCTAACCACTATATACGCAGGTATGCAACCACGACAGTGCGACGTAACCACGTAATTCGACTTTAAAGCGAACTAACGTCCGGTTTTTGAAACGCCTCAAATAGCTGCATTCCTGCGGATTTATGCTAAGTGGGGTGGATTTTTTATTCCAATAAAGCTCGTTAGCAAGTAATGCACACGAATGCAGTTATTTGACATACGATTCAAAAATCGGCCTAATCGCCTAATGATTTTTGTCTTTCTTATTAGACGCAACTTCTAAATCAAAATGTTTCAACTTTCGCATAACAATATGTCCGTTGCCAAAAGTTAAAGGGAATATGTATGCCCTTTTTGAAGTTAAGCTGTATTAATAGAATGTGTGTTCCTCATTAAGGAAACAACAACACAAATGGTTAAAAGTTTCCCATTTAAAAGAAAATGATTTTCAAAGTTCATCTTTTCCATAGTAAACGCGTTATTTGACCCCCTGGCTTACACGGCAGTGCTGATGGAGCAAAAAATTTAGCATATGTGCATACATCGGCATATAGCATGCAACAGCGACATATTTGCATGCAAATGAGAATATTCGAATTTACATATTCAGTCGCCTACTTAAATTCATGTCTGGTGTGGAAACTCTAGTTTCGCAGTTGTTTTGCTCATTTTTAGTGCCTACATATTACCTTTAATTATGTACTCTTTTGAAAACGAAAAAGACACAGGTGTGGCAAACTTGGAAAACTTACAGTAGGCAATAATAATTAGACTTATAAGTACAGAGTAATTATTAATTATAGGTATACTGTACCTTTTCTCCCCTCTCTTTGCTCACTTGTCTCCTCTCGGTCATGTCGCACTTATTGCCCAGCAACATCTTCACCACGTCCTCCGAAGCGTGCTGAATTATTAAAAGTTTACAGTTAATTCCAAAACATACATATTTCTTAAACTTTTAACTACGCCGTATAAAAACCGCCATACCCCTATATTTCACTATTACAATGAAGGTTTTCATTATGAGCTATACCTTTAATAAGAACCCCCCGAATCTTTGGATATACTACCTACCATATCACAGGACACATAGGTCTTGGGAGTTACGGTACATGTATTGGGTGTCAGTGAGTGTTCTTACATACCAGATATCGCGCCATTGTAGCTCGGAGAAGTCGAACCACCGTCGTTTCCCCCAAAGCCTAGCACCCAACCAGTTGCGCCACCACAAAACCCCTCACCTCATCAATATTCCTCAACCATTTGGCAATATTGTCAAAGCTTTTCGAGTTTGTCATATCGTAGACGAGCATGATTCCCATCGCGCCTCTATAGTAGGATGTTGTGATTGTATGGAAACGCTCTTGCCCGGCCGTGTCCCTGCAAAATACAAAATACTACCAAAGAAAAGCTCACACCAAACCAAAAGACTACCGGGGGAACAAGTTCCCAGTCCCAGTGAAACAATTATCCGCACAAAATGCTAGGTCAGGTAACACACTAAAAGTGAAAATGTATAAAATAGTATATGGAAAACCTAACATACAAAAAGTACCTAGCATATACACATATACGTACACCAGCCGACAAAAGTAAATATAAGAAACAACTGATAATTAAAAAAAAAACTCCTACCAGATTTGCAGTTTAATCTTCTTGCCTCGCAATTCGATTGTTTTAATTTTGAAATCGATACCTATAATCGATACCTATACATTTAATGTTAAGAAGTACTACCAGGAATTAAACGGAAACATGTAAACTATCCTCATATTGTGCTATGTAAAACCAAGTTCCTTGGGTGATATATTGTCGAATCAAAACAATTGCAAAAATTCACATGTTTCATCACAATAATAAGTAAAGAAAGGCCGGGTAGTCAGGCAGTACGCCATGACAGGGTTATCCTACTTAGTGATATGAAGCCACTGCGGGATCATTTGTGCCAAGGCGGTGCCTCTTTCCGTGCCAAAATGGAGCAGCACCCATTCCATTCAGAATATCAAGAGCAACCGTAGAGGTCAAACCAAATTGTAACCGACAAAAATCGACATTTACGACAAATAACTATATGTTTGTGATCAGAGGCCGTATTCACCAACACACAGGGAGCCCTCCCTAGGCTGACGAGCGCTCTGGATCTCTTCTGCTCTCGCACTCTCTACGTACTCCTTAGCTCCCTGGGGAGACCAGGGAGGGCTCCCTGTGTGTTGGTGAATACGGCCTCTGCATGCACGGATAATAATATCAAAAATAAAACTAGAAATCTCACCTATCGTTGAGATGAACGTCGTATTAAAAGCGTCATCTGAGAATCTGTACAGAATACACGTCTTTCCAACACCAGAATCACCAATCAGTAGCAATTTGAAGAGCAGATCATACTGACGACGGGACATGGTTGTTTTATGTTATAGTCTGAAAGAAGAACCGAATTAGAGAAGCAAAATAGTCAAATTAATTAGAAAAAGAAAAGTTCGCACTTGTCACTTGTACAAACAATAGCCAAACAAAGCTAGTAAGAATGTCGAACTAACGGGAATATATGAAAAGGCACAACACAAATAAGTCTGATGAAGGAGCAGTAAAGTTAAAGCGAAATGCCAGCTCCTTTGGAAAATTTGCATATGATAAGCAAATCCTATGTATCCTATGCTAATTTTGTACGATCGTCCACGGCAATCGTACAAAATTAGCATAGGATACATAGGATTTGCTTATCATATGCAAATTTTCCAAAGGGGCTGGCATTTCGCTTTAAACAGTAAAGCAGTAAAGCGGCAACAGAGCGCAAACGAAAGGTTTACTACAGAAAAATTAAATATTGTTAAATTTAATAATTACAAATTTCAAATTAATTAAGAAATGGTTCAACGGGTTCAATTCATTTCTGCGCAATTTAAAATTCGAATAAAAGGATTTCGACAGTAAGTTTTCCTTTCCTGATTTTACCCAATTTTACAAAAGACCTGAAGAGCACGAGACTACGGATTTTTTACAGGAAACATGCATGCAACACCCTAAAATTCAAATTTCACCCACAGACTCTTATCGCTCAAAAAGTTAAAAGATAAGAAAGTGACCCCTATACAGTGATTTACGCAGGCGCCAATCTTGTCAAACACTATCAAATAATTTGAACAATAGCTCAAAAGAGTTAAGATTGAATGGGGAATAGTATAAAAATAACACGAAATGTAATGCTACTTACGAGAAGCAATACAATTATAAGGTCCAGGAAATAAACAGAGGGTTGTGAAACATAGGAAGAGAAACCGAGAGAAAGAGTAAATTACATGCGTAAAAATCACAAAAGAAAGAGAGTAGAGAGAGAGAACAGAGAGAGAGAGAGAGAGAGAGAGAGAGAGAGATTGAAAAGTATCAGCTGGTGCTCCGAAGCTCTGATGCATGAAATCGGGCACCATCCGGCTAGGGTTGATTTCACTCAAATCCAAAAAATAAAGGAGAAACCGCGGGAATTAAAATAAACGAACTCCGAAAACAGCTCGAAAAAAACAGTGGAAAAACCAACAGAAACAAAAGCTTACAGGGAAAAAGGAATTTAATATGTTAAGAGATTACAAGATTATCAAAGAAAACTACTCATTACTTATTATAAAAAAAATTGTTAGTTACTGAGTACCAAACAAAAAGACAAAGACTAAGGATTTCGTGCAGTTGTGTGCCACACTTGCGCCACAAAACCCCCACAGCAGTTAGCCATTCACTCGCCGCATTCACGCCGCCTTTTCTCACCGCAAGCAAACCTCTCAAAATCTCAAAGCTCCTTTAGCAAACATGTATGCGAACAGTCATAAACAACCTTCGCGCAGCTGCAATGCTTTTCCTGCCGGCTGGCAAGCAAACATAATAAAAGACACCTGCTGCACAGGAACAAATAATTACGGACGTAAAGAAGGAAGCCCTAATTGTAAGGTCTAAGCTTCTTCTAACATTAATACTGGAACTGAACCTTAATGGAGTTGGTCATAAACCGATATTTGGTAATAATTTGCATGAAAACCTTCAAAGTACCTAATTCCAGATTACACGGGTTAGTTCGTACTCTAACTCTAGCAAAGGTCGCTTGGTCAATTAACTTTACATTACTAGGTGAAACATGTACAATTCCCCACAAGTAATCACAATAAAACATAAAAAAGGGTTATTCATCATGTTTCAAGTACAGTATAAGTTCAACAAGAAGTAATCAAAACTATTCTTTAAGCCGAAAACCCACAAATCAAGCGCAATTGAAGTAAAAAACGCGAACTAGCTCGGAAATCGATTTGAAACTGACAGGCCATAAACAAAATAAGTTCGAAATACGGTTCTAGCTTCGAGTTCAAAAGATCCTACTTGCACCAACAAACCTTACGTGGTACGAGGGAGTCCAGTTTCCAGATACCATAGGTACCATACTAGCACAAGAAGCCAATAAGCGAGGTAAACTAAAAGTGAAGCTTCCACAAATTTGTACGAAGAAAATTTCCAAAGTCAATTTCGAAAGGACAATAAAGAAAGAGTGAAAGAGACAACTCAGCAGCGTTCACGGCGCATTGATTTCGCAACGAAAAGGAAAAAAAGAAGGGAAAAAACGGAGCGGAAAGAGAGAGAACTACTGGTTGGGGGTTGGAATATTGGCATGCAAAAGTGTACACATAAGCAATGCGATGATGCCCATTCCAATACTAAGCAAATAAATAAGCCAGGCGTGAGATACTAATGGTAAACCAAAATACAGCAGGGGGAATAATACCGACTACACAACACTGCTATACATACATGCGGGTTTTACTTATTAAAGCGAAATACCAGCCGGATTTTGAAACACATAGACTAGACCAACATTCTTATGCAGCTTATGCAAATGAACATAAATTAGAATAAAAAATCGAGCTAAATTCGAGCAACTTTGAATAGATTCAGCTGTCCACGATGCGTTTCAAAAACCAGCCGTTATTTCGCTTTAAACCTATACAACATTCCGATCCACGACATAACATGAACGCCCACTATTAAGAATTCAGAAATACATTTCAGCACTTATTAACAACTATGAATCACCCAAGAAAACAATTAGACATTAGGCTACAAACTACAAATATCTACAAACACATTCACTACACAACGCATTGCGCGATTTTGAATCACGATTGAGTCACGCCACCAAAAAAAAAGAAGAAGAACTTTGCAGAAAGGCGAAAAAAATCGATAAAGTGCCCGAAGAAAATAACCATTATGTCTAAAACCACTCTCATAAGTACCGTCAAAAACTAGACTACCCCTTTCTCTCAAAAACTCAAAACAACTATAACAAAGTCTATGTCTTTGTGCTCAGGACCTCTGCGGAACATGTCATAAGCAAAAACGTTGAATTTGAACTCCCTTGAATAAAGGTGCGCGCTCTTGAAGCGTAAAAGATTAAAAAAAATTAAAGTCTATAGCCATGGGCGTAGATAAAATCAGCTAAACGAAGACAAGGAAAGCTCCCCCCTACAACTCTACTATTGTAAATTTGCCATGATATTCTGTTTTCTTTAGTACATTTTAGTTAAAGAGAAAAAAAGAGGTCTTTCAAAATCTCAAAACATACACTCCCAGAGCAACCTGTCAATAACCGATAAACTCTACTACACACTCACAATCAGGTGATCTATCTATCTATCAGAAATTTGAAGATAATTGAAAAGGGCAGAAAGATAGCGAGACAGATACTAACAAATTTCCTAGAAAATGACAACAAGTACAGAAAATAAACAAAAATTATCTCTCAAAATCTCAATCAGGGCATCCTCATGGAGATAATTGAGAATGAATAATTAGAAAGGAGAGAGACGGTTAGAAAGAGAGAAGTGAGAGAAAAAGATGACGAAATAGTACATCCGCATACATTGTAAGCGAGAGGGTCGAGGGAAAGTAGTTGGTCTTCGTCAATCGATCAGAGTCTGTCCTCTGTCCCACACAACGGAAACGACACCCACCACGAATACCACACTCTCTACGTCTCTCTCCATCCCTTCCCTCTCTATCTCTCGTTCTCTCTCTCTCTCTCTCCATATTCTCTCTCCATCCCTTCCCTCTCTATCTCTCTTTCTTTCTTTCTCTCTCGCTCTCTCTCTCTCTCTCTCTGAGATTCTAAATTCCTCTCCGTCCAAAAAAAAAAAACTAACCCCGGGGAAAACAATGACCGAGAGACAAAGAATCCAAAAATTTCAATGCAGACGAAAGTTGTAGAGAAAATGACATTTGCATCAAATTATCCATGAAAATAATTGAAATCCAAAATCCAGTAGAACAAAGAAAAATTAAAGGAAATAACTAGTTAATTATTTACCAAAGTTCAATAAATTTCAGGCCTTTAACTAAAGGGATCTGTGCTAGGCACTACGGCTCATACCGTAATTAACCTTTGGTACCAGCCAGAACAAGGCTAGATAAATAACCCCGCCCAGTAATTATTCCCCGATCCCTAATTATTCATAACATACCCTGCCATTTACCGTCTACTGTAGGAAGTCATCTGAACGAGAAAGTAGAAATAGAAAAAACAATGAAACGAACTAACAAACAAGTTCATAGGATAGGGAATCATAGTCCCGAAGTGGTCGTCGCCAAATGGTCACCAAGTGGTTTCCTCGGTGAAACCATTTGGTGAGCAGCTACATACATTTCGCTGTGGCTTCGGCAATTGGGCTTTCCTGCGGTAGAGTGTAGAGTACAAATATGTCTGTCAGGGTTCAACCAGAATCACAAGCAAAGCAAATAGTGGTCACAAGCTCTCAAGAACGCTATCAGCTTAGTAAACGACCATTTTTTGTAAGACTAAGTCACAAGGAACAGTCGGAAAATGGTTGTCTATAAATAAATATTTTATCGAAACGAACTGACGAAGTATTACACAACCGACACAAAAGAAAGGTAGTAATGAGAAGGCACTTAATACAGCAAAACGAACTAAACAAATTTATATAATACGAACCAACCGCAACACTTGATTTGAAAAAGAAACAGACCGCCAGGATGCTAGTCTCCACGTGTACCAGTCCTGAAACAACATCACCTTTTACGCAAACGCATACTGTAGATATTTCCAAAATCACGCAAAACTACAGTAAATTCTCAATATACTAACTTCCAAAACACAAACTACAGCCCTAGCAAAACCCTTCTTTAGCAAAAAAAGTACTAACACATCTCCATCAATTCATAAACGTCTCATGGATCAAATACATACCAAGTAGCGATAAAACGCTTGTATCAACAATGCACGGGCTCAATAACAAAATTTCTTTATTTCCAATAATTCTTAACATTAACATTATCCAGTAGTATAGTTAGTAGGGGTCCAAATAAGTCATTTCTTAAATCTAATTGTTGGACAAGTTTTAACAGGCTAGTTTTATTAACTGAAGGCGCGGCATACATAAAACCTTTCTCAAACAGTCAGTTTAAAAAAACACATAGTACATCGCCCTTAAATAAAATTAACACTACTGTACATGGAGCAAATCAACAATAACAACAACAAACTAGATCTTTCTCAAAATGCGAGGTTCGTTAGCGAGTAGGGCGAATCAGGTTCTTAGCTTCTTAACAACTTATTCAATCTAGCGATTTAGCAAGTAACAAGAGGGCCAAACCATTTCATACAGTACCTACAGACACAAATGGTACCTATATGGACCATGGTACACACTGCGTACCCTACACACGGAGGTTCAAGTACTACAAATGTTATTGGAAAAATGGTCTAGTATCAAGTATCATAGCCACACCAAAAAAAAGTAAACCACAGACAACAATAGCAAAACCAACAAATTTCCAAGACACCAACAAAAATTCTGGTTAAAAGAGGTATAAAACGGGTTCAACAACATTCCCAGCTACTGTACTTTTCTGGAACATAGGTCCCAGAAGAGTCAATAACCACGGGGGAAACAAATAAATATAAAAAGTATGAAACAAAAGAGAGATCAAATCAAAGAGAGTCGACGAATCACCTCCATGAATTATAACTCTGATTCTGGCCATGTCCACCACGACCTCGGTTGTATCCACCACCACGTGGCGCGCCACCCCTTGGTGGACCTAAATAATACTAATATTATCTCATTCGATAAAACTACCGTAAGAAAGAGAAAGAGAGACAGACAGACAGACAGACACAATAAATAAACTCCCCTCTACAATGGTTAATTTCAAGCATAGTGTTCAATATACATATCTGCAGGAGCTCTATGATGGCAAATCACAGTACCAACAAGATTTTGACCCAAACAAGCAAACAAGCCAAATTAAATTTCAACTTAACAAGAGTAAGTATCCATTTCAGTGTTGAATTTCAGGTTTGAACACTACGCAGGGAAACTACGTGTCAATATTATGCATATGTCCTTCTATTCTGTGACCATTCACCACGGACACGGACGAGCATAGAAAGCATGGAACATATCGAAATGCAGATGCCCAGCGGTTCGATGACGCTTTAAAATTTCACCCACCTCCATGTTGATATCCTCCTCCTCCTCCGCCTCGTGGTTGATATCCACCATGGCCCCCTCCTCCTCTACCGTATCCTCCTTGATAGCCACCCTGTTGTTGATAACCACCTTGGTATCCGCCTTGATAACCTCCGCCTCCACCGCCCTGGTAGCCGCCACGATTACTAAATTGAACAATTATTACACTACATTACCTTAACTTACAATTAGATACCTTCCTTACAGGTCTATCTCCCGAAGTAACTCTCACCAAACATACAAATCAATCTAGATGCAAAGGCCGAAAAAATAGAGCTACAGTAAGACGAAACGGCTAAAGTCGCACAATTTGTGTAAAAGTTGACACTTACCCATAGCCCTGTCCACCTCCGCGACCACCTTCGTACGCAGCTGAAATAATAAATATAATAATTACTAAGAGCGTTATATAAATTGCTAAAAACAGCGAGATGCAAGCGCCTCACGTTTTCAAACAGACAAAAAGAAGTGTGTATATACAGTATAATGCGAGAAAGTCACAAACCTCCGTTTCCGCCTCCATGGCCATGATATCCGCCGCTTCCGCGCAGTTCATGACGCACGAACCGATGTCCCGATTGGTCCACACTCGCGCGCGGAATGTCACGCGAGAAGCCGGTCTGTGGCCGGTAATCGGTGCCCTGGAAGGAACAATGATGCATAACATAACGCGTTCTCTTTTTTTATACAGCTCGCCTATACAACTCGCCACGGTTCATCGACAAGTCTTTAGCGCAACGAGCAACAACCACAAATCATAATACTCTTCCAATGTTTCATAAGTGAAATGGTGTTCGCGGTCCTCACCCTAAAGTCCTCCGGCTTCAACGTCTTCGGCGGCGGCGTCGCTTTCTCCAATTTCGTCGCTGGGAACGTGAATCCATCGGGGTATTCCGGATTCTTGTACACGACCATTATGGCTCCGTTTATCTAAATTATGTAGTTTCAATACAGCGTAAATATGTTCCGGCTGTTTCAAAAAAAAAAGAAATGCTACACGATAATGTAGCTATGTACAGGTCTCACGTTTTATTGTCTAACCGAAACATTACTCGTTAACTGGGCCTGAGCATTCGTAATCGGGATACTAATTTAAGCATGCAACACAATTACCAGCAAAACAGGAATCAGTTAAAATAACGAATATTCCAATTTCCCCCGTTCGACGCCGCGCATTGAATAACATAGTTCATCTAGCCCAGACAAATACCAAGAACTTGATCTACACCCACAATCGAGATGCAGAAAAAACCCCAAATATCATTAAACCCCGAATATATCATTGAAATTTACAGACAGCTACGGTCAAAAATAGTAAAATCCATTGTTTATCATGCCCATGCAGAAGTCACGGAGATTCAGAATATCTTTAAAAATTCTTGCACTATCAATGAATGTCATGAGCGTTCAGTTTGTAGTTTAAGATCTTCAACACCAACCTTCAGATCCGAGCACGCTTCATGCTGTACGGGAGTGAAGAAAGTGGCTCCGATGGCCACATTGGTCTCGTCCTTTTCAATCTTTCCGCTCAGACCGAAAGTGAGCTTTGGATCAACGTCAACGGCGATCTTTTCTTCTATAAAAAAGCTGAGGTTAGATTCGTTTGACAAATTTTCACAAAAAAAACTATGCACAGATTCTATGCCTGAATTACACGGTCTGGTCAGCTCAAGATGTTGAAGTATTTTCTGTTTTCAAAACGACTTCTACATACATCAAATTAAGCAAGAAAACGTAACTAATAGAAGACACATCAATAAGCCACTGTGCTGAACTAGTCATACTAGTAAACCATACAAGTACAAAAGAAGTACAAACCAGATGCACAAAACGAGAAAAGCCAAAAATCAGTGGCCGTATTCACCAACACATAGGGAGCCATCCCTAGGCTCTCTTCTGCTCTCGCACTCTCCACACACTCTTTAGCTCCCTGGGGAGGTCAGGGAGGGGAGGGCTCCCTGCATGTTGGTGAATCGGCCTCAGTAAACACTTACCTTCACCATCATCCGCGTACAAGTTATGGAAGAATTCAAAAGCTGGGTGTTTCTTCGAGATGAACAGTCGATCGGGCCCTGTTGTGTTGCGGGCACTCTCCGCGGCTGACAGATCCGGGTATACCTGAATAAGCAATACATTTAAATAGATTTTTAAAGCGCTATAACAGCCGATAAGCCTGTTTTTTACGCTGGGGTATTCCCATGTAATGTACATAATAACCGCGCGATTTTTAGCCGCAGTTATCCAACACATGTTTTGAAAAACGGCCGTTATATCGCTTTAATAAACTAGAATATAAACACAACTTTCTCTATACTCTATGGCTTACGGTACAAAGTTTCCTTTTACTGTACGATCTGCCACTGCAAAAATTCTAACCATATTGACTACAGTACGCCTCAATCCAAATCAATTTTCCTTTCAAATCATTTACTTTTTCCAATGTTTCCAGAAGACGTTGTTCATCCACAAACGGTAACAAGGCCACGCCCTGCCAGGCGAATTTCTTGCCGTTCAAATCAATACGAAAATCGATTGGATAGAAATCGATAATTGGTGAATCATCGGAGGTCATCAGCTTTTGCCATGTTTCTGGCAGGTGCTGCCTGAAAAAAATGCAAGTAGAAGATCCATGTTTCACCAAATTATTGAAAGAGGCGAACTCCACATTTCGGCAATGCGTCCTCAAAGTTGGAGTACTGAAATAAACACCGGAAACAGTGACTGCCCACAAGCACCGACTGCAACAACGGCAGTTCACGTTTGCCGATGATCAAATACATAAGGAAAATTTGAATACGGGCAAAACTAAAGATAAAAGATACACTCCAGCGAAAGCAAGCTAAAGCCCAATATGTCACAATCAATCAATACATGAATGAATAAACCAATAAAGCCTACTTGCTGGCCGCCGGGAACACACTCATCAGCTGTTCGAGTGGTCTGAATGGCTGCGTCTTCCTGGAGAAGTCCGGTTTGAACTGGCCAACCGTGTCGAAATCACTGGCAAACGGAGCATAGTGATAGGGGAAGTACCAGTCCCACGAGGCACAACCCTAGAAAGAACACATCGATCAACTAATATGTATCTCTCTTCTATATTCATATTCATAACCAAAATGCAGCAATCCTTACGCGATATAGTAATAATTTTTCCATATACTAAAAAAACGTTCACTGTGGTGTCGTTTCATGACTTAAATACCTATTTGAAGTTTAATTAACTTGTGTGCGCATAAATCGTACGCAATTTGTAAAGTCAGCCATGCCCGAGACAGCCCATCGAGAATGGCATAGCCACAAATGTTTATACACATATTTCGATAAGCTCGATTATTCAATGATAATACTTCCTTCAAACCCGTTCAATCACGAATATCAGGTATACGAATAACAGGTTAAGGAGTTCTTCCTATCTCACCTGGTAGTAATACTTCAGCACCCAGCACAATCCCTCGACGTAAGCCCAGGCCACCTTTCTCCTGAAGTCAACGTCCTCGGGTCCGATATCGAACTTGGCACGGTAGTATCTGAAAACAAGGCGGTTCAGGGGCTGCATGGAGTACGGGACCCGAACTTGAACCAATCAATAACGACCCGACCTGAATCAATCAATAACAAACCTATCCTTCCATCCGTCTTCGTGCAACTTGATATCGTCGGCGGGAGCCGTCTCCTCCTCGTGCGGATTGAGCTCATCCTGAAATAGACCCATCCGATCTTATCGAGTTATTTCCTTTAGTTTCTTCTTCTATTTTTGCACTCGCACAGGTGCACAAGAATTAACTATGTCTTTCGTTTCATGTGTCATTGCACAATAAAATGGATGATAGAAAAAACATAACATACAGAAATGCACTACTTTAGGGAAGGCGCATCTGTACACCACAATATGACATATCGATCAAAACATCGACCATCGATCAAACCATAATACTAATACTTACTCTAGCAAACAAAGTAGCGATGTAAAACGACAAACCTCGGCCTTTCTCTTTCTTGATTCCGGACTGACAAACTGTGGGGAACCATTCGCCCCGGCTTGTTGATCGCTGTATTGCATGGCCTGAATATTGACACAATTATTCACAGTTCAAAGTTAACCTCTCTTTTCTTCTTCTTCTCTCTCAATGGTAAACCCAGTCAGAAAAACAGACAAGTCACATAATCTCAGAATATACAGTAGCTGTGGCATCCCGTTTGTGTTAGTACGCAAATGTTCCTACTGTAGTGGCACATTAGGGTTCTTATACAAATAGCCTATACAAACCATTTCACATCGATCGTCCCTTTATCAATATACCCACCTCAACTCTTGCATCCCTCGCCAAGACTCTCGTCTCCTCGCCAGACAAGTTCTGTGCCTGCGCTTGTGGTGCTATGAGACTGCCCGCCTGGGGCGTGTAGGCTGGCCTCTGGGGGCGTCCTCGTTGCTGTCCGCCTCTGGGTCCGGGACCACCGCGGCCACCACGGCCGCCACGACCATATCTCTGATAACGCTCCTCTTGTTGCTAAAATGTTGCGTAAGTTACTCCCCCGCATCTCAAGCCTTCGGGAATAGTCTCCCAAGTAGGGACGGGACCACGGGATGCATAGACAACTTCTCTCGCTCGAACGTACACACTGGTACAGAATGAAGCGGGGCAAACAAGTCAAATTCAATAGACCATAACTATTCTGTGGAACACCGACTACAGATGACAATGGTTGCAAAGAAATAAGACAACTTGAAAAATAACACTGAAATAAACTCACATGTCTTCTCTTAAAGATTTCGTCCTCCACATTGCCCAATCCCTTCATGATCACCTCGACGCGGTCCATGAACACGTCTCCATTATGAGTCAGGTAGCTGAATTAATTATAACATAGCATCCAGTATTGATGTGGATATCATATCCTTACCCTACATAAACTACTATACCATCACTTTATCTAGATGAGCCGAAACCGAAACAAAGCAAAGA
>JAANDG010000887.1:0-41888 GCA_036852015.1 Pelodera strongyloides | reverse complement strand
TTGAAAGTGTACGTTTATATCGGTGCTATATGAATAGAAGAAAATTTCAACTGAATACGTAATGAGATTTTTTCAGATAGCGCTCGACTCGTTGTCTACTCAACTGGTCTACTACCTCGGGTCGACTGAGAAGAGCTCCACAGTGCAGGCGCAGAAGTCTACAGAAAACCAGAACCGGTGAATCTTATTCATTTCATTTTGTTGAGTAGGATGACATGATATATTATATACGGGGGTGCGCGACTGTAGGTCTAATGTGGAATTTTATTCACTTCCTTTTTGTTACGTAATTGAGTGGATGTCGTGACTTATTCTACGCGGGGGTCCCACATATTTTTATTATTAATCATAAAGCAGCGTGGCACTCTAGTTAAGATATTTAGTTTTAGTTTAGTTTAGATAGGCAGGGGAAGCTGCTGCGGGGCGCCTGCCGAATACGAGTTCCACACTTCTAGTGTAGGTGTGCTCGTCCAGCGCCAGCACCTGCCTAGAAATGGGGTGTATGTCTATTGTAGGAATTTGATTCACTTCATGTGTTACGTATTTGAGTATTTGTATGATGACGTAACTTATTTTACGCGGGGGAGGTATCACGTGTGATTTTTATTATAATAATAAGGCAGCGTGGCACTCTAGTTAAGATATTTAGTTTAGTTAGATAGGCAGGGGAAGATGACTGCTGCGGGGCGCCTGCCGATACGAGTCCACACTTCTAGTGTAGTGTGTGCTCGTCCTGCGCCAGTCACCTGCCTAGCGCGACATGGGGTGTATGTCTATTGTAGGAATTTGATTCACTTCATTTGTGTTACGTATTTGAGTATGATTGTATGATGACGTGACTTATTCTACGCGGGGGAGGTATCACGTGTTTTTATTACATAAGGCAGCGTGGCACTCCTAGTTAAGATATTTAGTTTAGTTTAGTTTAGATAGGCAGGGGAAGATGGCTGCTGCGGGGCGCCTGCCGAATACGAGTTCCACACTTCTAGTGTAGTGTGTGCTCGTCCCGCGCCAGTCACCTGCCTAGCGCGACATGGGGTGTATGTCTATTGTAGGAATTTGATTCACTTCATTTGTGTTACGTATTTGAGTATGATTGTATGATGACGTGACTTATTCTACTATTCGGGGGAAGGTATCACGTGTATTTTTTATTATTAATTACATAAGGCAGCGTGGCACTCTAGTTAAGATATTAAGTTTAGTTTAGTTTAGATAGGCAGGGGAAGATGGCTGCTGCGGGGCGCCTGCCGAATACGAGTTCCACACTTCTAGTGTAGTGTGTGCTCGTCCCGCGCCAGTCACCTGCCTAGCGCGACATGGGGTGTATGTCTATTGTAGGAATTTGATTCACTTCATTTGTGTTACGTATTTGAGTATGATTGTATGATGACGTGACTTATTCTACGCGGGAGAGGTATCATGTGTATTATTAATTACATAAGGCAGCTTGGCACTCTAGTTAAGATATTTAGTTTAGTTTAGTTTAGATAGGCAGGGGAAGATAGCTGCTGCGGGGCGCCTGCCGAATACGAGTTCCACACTTCTAGTGTAGTGTGTGCTCGTCCCGCGCCAGTTACCTGCCTAGCGCGACATGGGGTGTATGTATATTGTAGGAAGTTGATTCAATTCATTTGTGTTACGTATTTGCGTATGATTGTATGATGACGTGACTTATTCTACGCGGGGGAGGTATCACGTGTATTTTTATTATTAATTACATAAGGCAGCGTGGCACTCTAATTAAGATATTTAGTTTAGTTTAGTTTAGATAGGCAGGGGAAGATGGCTGCTGCGGGGCGCCTGCCGAATACGAGTTCCACACTTCTAGTGTAGTGTGTGCTCGTCCCGCGCCAGTCACCTGCCTAGCGCGACATGGGGTGTATGTCTATTGTAGGAATTTGATTCACTTCATTTGTGTTACGTATTTGAGTATGATTGTATGATGACGTGACTTATTCTACGCGGGGGAGGTATCACGTGTATTATTAATTACATAAGGCAGCGTGGCACTCTAATTAAGATATTTAGTTTAGTTTAGTTTAGATAGGCAGGGGAAGATGGCTGCTGCGGGGCGCCTGCCGAATACGAGTTCCACACTTCTAGTGTAGTGTGTGCTCGTCCCGCGCCAGTCACCTGCCTAGCGCGACATGGGGTGTATGTCTATTGTAGGAAATTAATTCACTTCATTTGTGTTACGTGTTTGAGTATGATTGTATGATGACGTGACTTATTCTACGCGGGGGAGGTATCACGTGTATTATTAATTACATAAGGCAGCGTGGCACTCTAGTTAAGATATTTAGTTTAGTTTAGTTTAGATAGGCAGGGGAAGATGGCTGCTGCGGGGCGCCTGCCGAATACGAGTTCCACACTTCTAGTGTAGTGTGTGCTCGTCCCGCGCCAGTCACCTGCCTAGCGCGACATGGGGTGTATGTCTATTGTAGGAATTTGATTCACTTCATTTGTGTTACGTATTTGAGTATGATTGTATGATGACGTAACTTATTCTACGCGTGGAAGGTATCACGTGTATTTTTATTATTAATTACATAAGGCAGCGTGGCACTCTAGTTAAGATATTTAGTTTAGTTCAGTTTAGATAGGCAGGGGAAGATGGCTGCTGCGGGGCGCCTGCCGAATACGAGTTCCACACTTCTAGTGTAGTGTGTGCTCGTCCCGCGCCAGTCACCTGCCTAGCGCGACATGGGGTGTATGTCTATTGTAGGAATTTGATTCACTTCATTTGTGTTACGTATTTGAGTATGATTGTATGATGACGTAACTTATTCTACGCGGGGGAGGTATCACGTGTATTATTAATTACATAAGGCAGCGTGGCACTCTAATTAAGATATTTAGTTTAGTTTAGTTTAGATAGGCAGGGGAAGATGGCTGCTGCGGGGCGCCTGCCGAATACGAGTTCCACACTTCTAGTGTAGTGTGTGCTCGTCCCGCGCCAGTCACCTGCCTAGCGCGACATGGGGTCTACGAGGCGCTTCGAATCTTTTATGTAATTTGTGCCAGTTGTTGAGATTAATGATGAATAATAGTATCAGTGAACCCACTAAGAGTCTCTATGTGGTTCTGTCTCCTGTCTGATTTAGGTGAGGAGGCTCACCGTATGGAATGATGGATGCAGTCGTGTCAGCCCTCGTATCTTCGGAGACTTCTTCGTCCGTGACGCAGTGATGCTTTCCGCACGTGCCAAGGTTCGCCAGCAATTGTTAATTATATATGGCAAGCAATTGCATATGAATAGTTTCTCCGCAACTCGTAATTTGCCTCTTATTTCTCTCCATTTAGGCTCAAGAAATGTTATATACAACTACGGAATTCTTTCTTCTATTTACTGCTCAGGAGGCTCCACGCTTCTGTGCAATGGTGTGTTTTCATATTATAGTGGGGTACTTTTTGGAAGCTGCCGTATCTTACACATTTTACTCTTTACTTTTAGCTAAGAAACTAATGGTAACAAACGGAAGGAAACACGATAAAGTAAATAAGTTTGTGATGTGGTAAGAGTAGGGTTCTCATCGGTCACTATAGATAGACTCAGCCGTAGAAGTATATGTTACTAATAGTTTGTAATCTTCGCAGAGTGACGCAGAAGTTATATTTTCATTTACTATTTAATTAATACATTTAGACATTGGTGGCCAGCTCCATGGAAGTTCACAACATCAAAGATGCATTCTGCTGCCTGACACTAATACTGGACAATGGAAGATTCGTTAAAACTCCGTCAAAATTGAATGTTCAGTCATATACTGTGTATGTATTATTCGCAATAAACATTTCCTCCCGTTATGTAGTGTAATTTATGGGATACTCTTCTGTACAAATTATGGTGGTGCCGACTCCAAACAGTGTTTTGCCGACCCAATTCTGACTCAAAACAGTGGTTTTGCCGACCCAACTCCCACGCCGTTTCCAAATTTTTCGACCCGGGGCGGAAACTTTGCTTTAGTTGGGTCGGCACTTTGGGTCGGAGAGGAACATAGCATACCATGGTGTGGGCGCGCATCCCAATCAACACCATTTGTACGTGACTACTAACTTACTTAATTACGCTTAAATATACGCTTAATTGTAATTTATAGGATAAAGTACGACACAATTTAAATTACACATAAATACCGCGTAAACTGATTTTTCTACAGTATCCACCAGTAAGCACAGAGAAACTCATATTCAATTTCAAATCGCGGCCCCGCCTACTTATGCATATTATAAATAAGAAATCTCATTAGCTTATCGTTCCACGCCTCCTATTTGTAATCGATCCTGAGTCGCATTTTACATAGCATATTGTCCAATTGATTCATAATCCTTATTTATTCCTTTTTTTCATACGATCGATAAGTGTAGCTTGTAAGGGAGGATAAAAAAACCCGCCACAGCCCGCGTGCCGGGCCTTAAAAAATAATCTAAATTAAAAACATAATCTCTCTTTCGTGAGTTACTTGGAAAATTACTTGGAAAATTTTCTATAGCAATCCAATCCATGTGTCAACTTCCCGTGGAATTGTGCTCCTATTTTGGAAATTGTGCACCATTCCACCATTTTACGTCAAAATTAAAGTATGGGTGTTCAGATTTTACCAAGAGTGTTCTAATTTTTGGTAAAACATAAGCTAATTGTAGTCATCCTTCTGTAATGTTAATGCAGGGTTCTATCGTTTCACACAACTGTTGAAGATCGCGCATCTTTCCGCACTGATGAAACTTAGCGTGCAAGCCGCGTGAGAGCGGCGTGAGAAGTGCATTTGGCAACGTGGTGGCGTGCAACTGCCTTGTCTTATCACGCCGCAACGTGAAAATTGCACGTGCACGGCCTGCTCAAAGAACTCAGATGTATCAATCATAGTTTATTCACACCTACTTGTTAAATAAAATATTTTTTTTTGTCTTTTGCTTCGAAAACTCTTTTAATATAGATTGCGTATTGATTTTGATTTTGATTTTGATTTTAAGACCATTCAGGTGAGAACTGAATAAAAGACATTGTTTCACCTTATTGTTAGGTGTTTGAATCTTATAACCTTGCATATTGACTGTAACTCAGAAATACACATAGTTAAGAAGGGTCTCTCTGTTGATTCTTCAGTTTCTTGTTTATGTATCTGTATATATCATGTTCATTTAAATATTTATTAACACTTCGAAGCGTGTACATTAATATGAAATATGATGAAGAATGGTCTAGGTCCGGGTAAACTTTATCGCTTTATCCCATCAAACTGGTATATCGACCCATCAAAGCACTAATGGTAGTAAAGGAAAAGAAGAGCAACAAAATTGACCCATAACCCTTTCTTGGCGTCTTTTAGAGGTCAGCCCATAATGAATACTTGATTTACAGAGCTTTTATATAATTTGTTTTTTTTTGAATTGACTTTCCATCAAAGAAGATGCGTATATCCCTGTGACTCAGTCTGCTTGATTTGACCTCTGCTAAACCGTCTACCGTCTGTGTCCAAGTTCCTGAGAGTATTCCAAATTTGGCTACAGCACTACAGCAGTGACCTCTTTTCTATTCCACCCAACTATCTTAATTTAGCTAATCGATAAAGAAGTTCCGACTTCGGAACGAGGCGATGACCTGATCTTCCTCAACAAGGTGTATCGACGATTACAGCAGTGGCCGAGACTCTGAAGACATGTGCCGAACTGAACAAGGACTGATTATTCTGATGCTGCACAGGTTAGCTTAAAGGGATTTCTGTGCTTAAAGGGACATGCCCATCAAAGTAAACCTATATTTACGATACGTTAAAAATGATTATAAAGTATTTTCATTACAATATATACAAACCAAATTTTACCTACATTCACCTTGGGAAACTTTTTCCGATGCGCTCATCGTATATTCATACCGTAAAACAGCATATATCAATGCCCTTTCTTCCACACCGCATGCACACCGTGCGCTAACATCGTCGCGTGCACGGGTGCCCTCCAATTTTCACATTGCGGCGTGAGATGGCAAGGCAGTTGCAAGCCACCACGTTGCCAAATGCACTTCTCATGCCGCTCTCACGCGGCTTGCACTCCAAGTTTCGTCAGTGCGGAAAATCCATATGCGCTACGTCAAAAAGTTCAAAATAATTAAAACCATGGCCATTCGTTTGTTGCTTTTCAACCTTTCATCATGATGATACACATATTTTATATATGTTAATAAATATAGATTCTGTTTGTCTTCTAACACATCCTATATGATCATCGCGACAATATTTTGAAATTGAAGCTAGTCGAACCATTGTTGGTTGGATAGTTCCTGCGGTTTTGGGCTTTTCATCGTTGTTGACAACTTTCTCGTGAACATGTTAGAAATTAAGAAATCCTTCAGAAATTACAAGCGAACATGAACAGAAACGAATTATTTCTTTTAATTGGAGTATTCCAACTGAAACATAAGTTAGAACGGGGAACCTTGGTTGATATAAAATATAGGGATACCGCGGGCTAAAGGCTAAAGGTGCAATGATGAACGTTAGGCTTCTGCGACACAATCGTGGGGTTTATATCGCAGCTATGATTCGCACCATAACCCACTCGCTGAACACTATTTTAAAGTAACCAATAAATAATCAATAAGTTATTACACATATGCGTCTTTTTTCAATACGTAAGGTGATATTTTTGTAGATTAGCTAAATCCGTATCTAGGCTGACTTTCAATCGTATAGTACTCTTCTTGTTGTTCACAGAATGGTACAGCAGCATGCATTTTTGTCTTATATGAATAAAATTGTTTTGTTCAACGCCAGGAAAATGCCTATTTTTAAAGGGAATTCAATGCAAACTAACTAGGCTAAGTATTACTAGTAACTAACTGTAACGAACTGTTGTGTAATAATTATCGTGTAAATATTCATTTTTTTTTTGTTTTTTTTTCCAGACAGTGTTTTCGTTATGCTCCAATCGTTATGCTCCAAAAGTGTGATTGTTTATGCAAAGGTGGTTCAGTGAAGTGTTAAACCCTAATGAATTGTTATTATGTACACAGAGTCTTTAACAGAAGCTTCACGACTCCATGCCATGCTCACCATACTTTATACCAGAATGTTTAGAACCATTCGCTATGTCGGTGGCTTTTTGGGCATCCTTTTGCCTGGCGTGCACGCGGCAACACAACGGCGGAGAAGAGGCGTGCCAGTCATGTTGCCAAATAATAATGTAATAATTTATTACATCATTAACATGCGCACAGAAACATATACGACTAAAATATCAAATACAATTAAGACAACGAAACGGTAATAAGGGACATGTGTGCAGGGGTACAGGTATGCGGAAATTTTCCGCGAACCTCTAAATCATAACCACATTACCGTAACCTAATCCCCTCCCCACGCTGGCACTTGTCCAAATCTTAGCCGCATTACCGTAGCCAAATCCGTAGTCAGCCATTTCACAACCTGCACATCCACATAATCTCTGAGCCATAACGACTTTCTAAATAACGCTGATTATGTTGCGTGGAAAATGTGACTGAATTGACGCTTCTGCAGTTCATGTGTGTGGATCGAATGGACTACTTCACACTAGCTCGGCAACAACTCTTCTCGATGATCACTACTGGCACTTTAGGATCTTCTGAATCAGGTAACCTTTGAATTATTATCATAGCACTACTTGTTATTACTTTACATTATAAGTCTTCGCTCTTAAGGATCGTTTAGCAAATGTTTATGTGAATCAAGTCGTCAATCATGAATTCCATTTAGTTACGCGACTTGTGCGATATGGCCAAGGGAAACAATCCCAAATTCATACTACTTACTCTGCTGTCCAGACTTCAATTTGGGAATAATCATCATTGTTATGTGTTATGTATAAATATTAACTGTTATCTGTGTTGTTATTGATTGGGCGCAATGTTTCGATTTATCTTGTGGTTCGAATTGTGGTGGCTACACCTAGAGTGGGCACAATTCTGAACATTGGTGCACTAAGTCCGAACGGATTAATGACCCAGGCAAAATTCCAAAATGCGAACAATCAATTTCACACAGCCAACATTTTCAGGTTTACGTCAGTCTTTTCAGTTAACCCAAGAAGACTGAAAAAGACGCTGGATTCCCAATCATGTTGTTATACGTAAGGCTAGTGTTCCATAGTGAACGCAAAGATGCCAGGAAACAAAAAATTGGACTCTTAGAATTAGTTGTGAAAATTCCTTTCTTGATTGAATAATTTCTGATGAGATTTTGGCTAGAGCCTCTTTGACTGTTCTTACTAGTCTCTCGAAATGACCTCCCGTCCATGGTGCGGCGGGAGGGTTGAATCTCCATTCAATTTTCTTTTGTGATGAGCGTAACGTTATGGTTTCGTGATCGTCATTGGATTCTGTCTTGATGGGATTGCCTAGTAGTTTGGCTGCTTTCACATAATTTGTAGCATTGTCTGATACGATTAGACTCGGCTTTCCTCTTCTGCATGAGAATCTTTCTAGACAGTCTAAGAATTCTTGAGTGCTGAGATTGTCTGCTAATTCAATATGTATGGCTCTAGTGGTCATACAGACAAAAAGTGATAACCAGATTTTTGATTGATCAGAGTCGTGTTCTATTAGATATGGGCCTGCGTAGTCGATTCCGATTTTTTCGAATGGTTTTGATTTCGTTACTCGATCTATTGGTAATGGTGCCATTTCAGGGTATTTGAACGGAAAGGCTGATTGGCGATTGCATTCTGCGCACCGAAGGATAGTTCTGTTGGTGAGAGTTTTAATTTTTTGCGTGAATGAAAAGTGTCTTTTCATTAGTGATAGAGTAAACGTTTTGTTATGATGGTTCCCATCACTCCAATGAAAGTGGGCGGATATAAGATTTATTAAATGTTTTTCTGATGTAATGTATGGTAATCCTTGTGGGTCTAAGCCTGCGTATTCCAGTCTAGTTCGTTTTCGAATGATTCCGTATTTGTCTGTGTACATTGTTGACTTGTTATCGGTTTCTTGAATTAGCTTAGATTCGTGACGTTGTTGGTGTTCTTTGATAACGAAAAGAGAGGCTGTTTTTGAACCTTGATTTGTTGATTTAGACAGACTAATTGTTTGTTCTTCTTTTGACATGTTTTCTAAAATTCCTGTGAATGTATGATTAGGATGTGTGGTTTGGATCCATTTTGCAGCGCAACGTAAAAAATTTTCCGTCACTTTGCATAGTCTGTTCCAGGTCCCGAAGTTTCGGATGTCGATGATTGATTTATGTGCTGAACTCTCTTCCGATTTTCTTCTGACTGTTGGATGTCCTGCTGACTCTTCTGGATATTCGGTTGATCGATTGTGATTTTCTAGGTATGTTTTTTGACTGCTTTTTACCGGTTACACAGTTGTTTTTTCGATTGTTTTGCTCGGTTGTAAGGCTTGAATGATTTCTTCTTCCGTTGGCTCTGAGTCTGTAGGAATTTGGTATATTGTCTGTGCGTTTTGGGGCCATTGACTAATTTCTGATGACAGAAATTGTGGTCCGTGTACCCATGAATCCCAATCTATGTCTTCTGGTTTAAATATATTTGTGCCGTAATCACTGGGGTTTATTTCTCCTCTGACGTGATGTATTGATACGGATTGATTTTGATTCAGTCTAAGATTGTTGTATAATTTCCTTGATTTTAAGACTCTGTTTCTGGTGAATACATCCATATTTGTTATGTTTGATTTGGTTACCTGGTTAATAGCGATTAAAGAGTCTGAAAACAGATGGATTTCTGATATATTTGACGTTGTGTTTGTAACTTCTTTTAGTATAAACTCAGTGAATTCTAATCCTTTCAGGAATGCCTGTAGTTCGGCTCGTGGAACCGTGAGAGGATTCGATAGTGGATTCAAGCTGGTTGAGGATGCTATTAAGTGAGGTGTGTCTTTGTTGTTTTGAATATAAGCGCATGTAGAATACGCCATACGCTAGTAGTGAAGCGTCACAAAAAACGTATATTTTTTGTTGTGCTCCTTTGTTGAATATTTTCCTTGGTATCGTGATTATCTTGTTTCCAAGTGTCTGTTTGATTTGTTTCCATTTTGATTCTAGTTCTGGTTTGTTCGGATGTTTCCATTTTGCCCCGTGCCTCCATAATTCTTGACAGAAGAGTTTTGCTTCCATTAGTAATGGTGTTGACCATCCTAGTGGGTCGTAAATTTTATGAAGGGCTGAGTAAATGGTTGCCATAGTGACTTTGTTATTGACTCTTTTCTGATCATCGTCTAATGATATTGATAATTCATAGGTATCGCTTTCTAGGTTCCATTTGACTCCCAGCACTTTTTGTTCGATCTTGTCATTTCGGATTTCTGATGGTATTGATTTTTGGGCTTTACGATCATTAGTGGCGTATTCACGGAGATGCATTGATAGATTTTTAAATAATTGATGACTCTGTTTTTGTGCTTCGATAAGCTCTTCTGTGTTTTCGCCATCAATGATTATATTGTCTACATATATGTCCTTTTTGATTTTATCACAGAGCATCTTGTGATCCTGATTTTGATTAATATGGTGGTGTACTGACGCTGCGAGTAAAAATGGTGAACAGGTTAAACCGAAAGGTACTCGTCTAAAACGATAATGGATCAAGTTTTGCTCTGTTATAGGCTTAGTGATGTCCTTGATCCATATGAAACGTGTAGCATCGCGAGCTTCCGGTAGTAATCCTATTTGATGAAACGCCTTTTCAATATCAGCGATCATCATGTTTTTATGGATCCTAGTTCTCAGAAGAGACCCTGTGAGTTTTGGTAGGATTGAAGGTCCTGGATGTAGTAGATCGTTGATTGAAGGTAATGAGCAGAGCCGTCGTATACAATCCTGACTTTAGTGGTATTGCTTGACTGTTTGAATACTGGACGATGTGGTAGATAGTGTATACGATTCAATGACTGTTTGATTTCGTCCATAGGTACCTCTTCGATTATCTGATTTTCTAATTGTGTTTTGAATAATTCCTCGTATTCTTTGAGATGTTTAGCGTGATTTGTCTTGAATGCTGGTATGATATGTTCTAAACGTTTTAATGCTAAGTGGTAGTTTGTAGGTAATTCTCGATTATCTTCTGATCTCCAGCATAGTCTTACGTGTAGACGATTATCGATTACCTTTGCTTCTCTCTCGAATTTTTGAATAATCGCTGTATTTTGTTCAGTCAATGTCTCTATATTATCTAAGGCCCACGGATCGTCTGGGGTTAATGTTTTCATCGCGTAGTTTGTTGACTGATTTAATGCTCTGTTTTTGATTTCGCATTCGCCTGAAATAACTGGACCTATTTTTGTGGGAGTGACTATTAGGCCCGAGGGGAGTCTGTGGATCGTTTTGTCTAAATAGAATTTGTTAATATTATCTTGACCAATGAGAATTTCAGGTCTGATTTGCCACTCGATTGATGGGTCTCTATCGACGACAATGTCTCTTGACTTTAAATCGTGTTGGTCTTCGGAGTCTATTCTATGAATCGTCAACTCGTCAATTATGTGAGGTATGGTTAAAAGTTCGATAATACCTATGTTTTTTAGATTTATTTCCACTTCCTGGCTGTTCCATTTTTGGTCGATCCCTCCAAAAACTGTTGTTTCGATTAGTCTTTGACTTATGACTGGTAAACTTAATTGTTCTGCTGTCTTTTTTAGAATGAATGATTGTTGTGCTCCTGTGTCTAAGAATAAATCTATTGATGATTCTGTGTTTCCTATTAGTATGGTTCCTGATGATACAGCTAACTGTGGTTGAATATGATGAGTTGTTTTGTTATGAAATGATACGACTGCTTGCATGATTGATTTTTGTTCAGTACGTCTCTGGCTCGTCTCGAAAGGAATGTTGTCCTTGCGACTCGAAGTATTCGTCACAAGGAATGTCTGTCTCGGAAGTCTCGCCGTAAGTGTATTCTCCTTCTGGTTTTTTCATTATTGAGTAGACCCTCCGGGTGTTGTCTCGTTGTTGGTTCCTGTGATCATTGTTTGTTTGATATGGAGAGTATCCAGTTTGTTGAGATCTGGCTCCTCGAGGTTGAGATGTTGATCTATGTGGTCTTTCTCTCGAGGTCGATCGATTGTCTTTGATTTGATCATTGTCTCTTTTTCCCTGTCTCTGAGTACTGAATTGTCTTGTTCTTGGTGAGTCACGGCTTTGATTGCGTTGGTAGCTTTGATACTGGTTATTTGTTTGGTTTTGTTCCCTGCTGTGTGATCTGTGTGCGTAGGGTTGTTTTGATTGGTTGTTTCTGAAGGTGACTCCGTTGGGTGATTTATAATCTTGATATCGTGATCTGTGATCTGTGATTTTGACTGTATGAGTAATCTCTGTTTCGGCTGTAGCTTCTGTCTCTCGATTTCCAACTGTGCTCTCTGGACCTCCATCTGTTGTCTCGTGTTTGATTATTGTGGTGATTTGACTGATGTTTGTGATCATTAGATCCATCTCTGTATTTTGATGGTTCTGTTTTCAGGGTTTGCTGTCTTCCGTCATTTCGAATCGATTGGAGTTGAATACAATGCTCCTCATAATGGGATTGTTCGCACTGGGAGCATCGGGGTTGGTTGCATTGATAAGATTGATGGTCATTTTCGAAGCATATCTTGCATCGGAATTGCATATTTTCGACTATTTGTGCTTTTGCTCGTTTTTCGACGTTGGTACAGTCGATTGATCTGTGTCCTGTTCTTTCGCAAAAGACCCATGGTATGAATTCTGCTCTTCGGATGTAAGTGTTCTTGAGTTGATCTTCTGACCTAGATAACACCTGACATGTTGATTGCATTGCCTTGAACATGTCTGTCGTGTTCCAATCTATGCAGGTTTGAGCGTTTGCCGATTCGACTTTACATTTGAATTCTCTGGGGAATTTTTCCCAGCAGTTTTCTCGGAAATTCAGTGTATTAGTCGAGTCTACTGTTCAAGATTCTTTGATAGTGACTGTAGAAGTAGAACGTTTTCTTGTATCTGTTGAGTATTGGATTTTGCTGGTTTCATGATTGCGATCTGATTGAGGATGGAATTGATAACAACGTTTTTGTCACCGAATTTAGTTTCTAGATACTGTATCGCTTCTTGATAGCAATTTGGAGCGTTTTGTAGATTCGCTAACTGATCTTGGATCTCTACATTTCTGTTTAAGATGCTGGAATTTCGTGATTGCAGGTATGTGTTCGAATTGATCAAGGATCGCTTTCGTCGTCTCTATGAATGACCTGTAATTTTCTGGTCTCGCATCAAATGTTGGAAGAAATGTGGGTATCTGTTCAGGTGATATTCTTTGATTTGTATTGTTGGTGGGTGGTTCTACACCTTGATTCGTTGCGACTTGTTGATTTTGTTGGTTCGTATCATTACCTGTTGTGTTTTCTGCACCGGGTGATTAGTATGATAAGGGATGACTGTCTGAATGTGGGTGTTCTGATTGTGGACCTGGTTATGATAGATGTTATTGATTTCTGCCCGTAAGGTTTGCATTTCCATTTGGTGTTGTTGATTAATTGCTTGCATCTCTCTTTCGTGTTGATGAGCAATATTCTGCAATACTAAGTTTCGGTTGTTGAGTTGTTCGATCATGGCGAGTGTTTCTATATGATCTCTGTAGGTTGAGTTGTGTTCGTTGTGAATTGATTGGCTACGATGTCGGGGCGTTGATTGACCTGGGAATTGAGCTATATGTTGGTTTTGGTTGTTTGGAAGGTTAATGAGATTGATTGAATTTTGTGAGTTGATTCTATTTAAGGATCTGGGTATGATCTGTTGATTCTGATTACTGAAACTTCCAGAGTTGTTAGGGAGTGACGGACTGGTGATTTGAGGTCGACTCGTTCTTTGATTAGGACTAGTGTTTTGGTTATGACGAATGGTTTGAATACTATGATTTTGTTCAGTTTCAGGTCGGTCCGTTTCTTGAGTGGCATCTACTTCATCTTGTGCTGATTCATAGTCGGCACTGGCTTCGCTCTCTCCTTCGTCTTCCAACGTTAGTTCATTACCTGTTATTTCCTGATAATGATCTTTAATAGCTTACACTTTGATTGGTTGTTGATTAATGATTTCTAAGGCTTCTTGAGTTTCTGGACGACTATACCAAAGGTAGTACTCATCACCCAATTGTTGATATTGTTGAGTGGTTTCCATTGCTTTGACTAGTTTCGTGAGTCTTTGGTTGCTATTGGTCAGAAATAATTGCAAATTGATCAGCTCCGCTGCTCCTAAGCTTTCTTGTTGCAACCAATACTGTACCATAGGGTCGCCAGTATCAATGAACCAATTCTTCGCTCTGGTGACATTACTTTTCGCTGTGCGAAAAGACATCTGAAACGTATTAATTTTTAGGATCCCGTACGCTGGCTACGGAAGACTTTGGTGATGATTCTTCCGGTTGCCAGTCCTGATCAATAGATACATTACGATTCACCAATGGTACAAGACGACTTTCACGCAGAATCCGACAACAATTAATTACATTCCGCGGCCTGCCAAGACAAAGCCTGTCAAGGAAGTCACGCCCATTTCGATGAGGAGCCGCTGATAGTCGTGATCAAGGAGACAAAGAAGTCCAGAGCCAATGAGTGGAAACGCTCTTACGTAAGTTCCAAGTCACCGTTATTCACACAGTTAACATAGATAATCCAGTATCTAGTTCATTAACATAATCATTGTTATTTATGATTATCACCTAAGCAAGTCATTAGGATAAACACCATTATCATATTATCACGTTTACAATCCGTTAGCATAAACTTCATGATTCATGTACTTTCTGGTAGACAAGTCGTTAACCTACATCGTAAAACGTTAACAAGCCAAAGCTTTAACCTCAATCACTTCTCGCGTTTAGGCAGACACAGTACAAGACACGACCCCGGTGAAGTCGCCTCCGGAGGTGAGCAAACGCCCACGCATCACTCCCAGAAAATTACAGCCCCATGGAGAACTGTCTATTCCCCACGCCCCCAACCAGGAACGCCCGGACCCTGCGAGCTTCTTAGATGCACGAGTCCCCGAGAAGCTGAAGAAAATCATCCTCGACAGATACGATTTGTCCAACGACAACATCCAGACGTTCAGCCAAGGCTACCTCCATGCTTTGGAAACCAGCGGAGACAAGATCGCACTCGAGTACGCCACTCATCTCGCATTTGAACATCCAAATTCATATGTCAATGAGCCAACCTTCATGACCTGCTTGTTCCACAAGGTCTTTGGCTACCGTCACAAATTGTACTCTTGCTGCAGACACATGAACTGGAGCACCAGAATGGAGTACGTGTTCCTCGCGGGAGTCTGCCCGCAATGTTTTGGAACACATGTCGGCAGGCCTTGTTATCGTCAAGACGGAGGCTGCCCCCGATGCAAAGACCCCACCCACACGCTCGCCTCCTGCAAGGTTCTTAGCAAAAGGGCCATTCTCTACGACTACCCTGGAATTGAAGACATCATCGATGATGGGTTAGTTTCACTGATTCTTTATCATAACCAATTTTCAGTCAGTAATCCCATAAAACCACGAATTAGACAACCTAAACGATTCTTCTCATTACCACACTCTTATCATAGCCAAAACCTAGCTCGAGGTCGGTAAGTTTAGTTAGGACCGGCTTAAAATTATAACTTACAGCTAAACACTATGTTTCAGACTCTGAACCAATCTCATCCAATCTCCTCACATTATCCCAGTCCCAAGCAGCCCATCTGCACTGCCAGTCACCCTTTCTACGCAATTCAACTCGCAACAGGTACATTGATTATTCTTTAAGGAACTTTCCACATTACTTATTCAAATTCGGAATCAGAATGAGACTTCGGCACTAGCTACCATTTGAAACCGTGAACCAACAAAACATGTTATCAGCCGCCGATATGACACTAATTATGGCAGTCAGTAACCAGATGGGTAAAATTCAGATTCGATTCGTCAATTCTCCATGTATCTGAGGAGTCTACTACGCATTCACTCAACTTCCAGCTATTCACTTCAACTTCTACTATAAGGTAAAACTTTGAATACCCTTTCTCAAGTCTAATTTCACTTTTCAAGTCGTTAATTTTTCGTTAATCACTACCTAGAAAACATTGAATACCCTTTCTCAAGTCTAATTTCACTTTGCAAGTCGTTAAATTTTCGTTAATCACTACTTAGAAACTTTTTCAAGTCCCCAGTGTTCCGCGTTCCGCGAATCTCTAAATCATAACCCATTACCGTAACCTAATCCCCTCCCCACGCTGGCACTTGTCCAAATCTTAGCCGCATTACCGTAGCCAAATCCGTAGTCAGCCATTTCACAACCTGCACATCCACATAATCTCTGAGCCATAACGACTTTCTAAATAACGCTGATTATGTTGCGTGGAAAATGTGACTGAATTGACGCTTCTGCAGTTCATGTGTGTGGATCGAATGGACTACTTCACACTAGCTCGGCAACAACTCTTCTCGATGATCACTACTGGCACTTTAGGATCTTCTGAATCAGGTAACCTTTGAATTATTATCATAGCACTACTTGTTATTACTTTACATTATAAGTCTTCGCTCTTAAGGATCGTTTAGCAAATATTTATGTGAATCAAGTCGTCAATCATGAATTCCATTTAGTTACGCGACTTGTGCGATATGGCCAAGGGAAACAATCCCAAATTCATACTACTTACTCTGCTGTCCAGACTTCAATTTGGGAATAATCATCATTGTTATCTGTTATGTATAAATATTAACTGTTATCTGTGTTGTTATTGATTGGGCGCAATGTTTCGATTTATCTTGTGGTTCGAATTGTGGTGGCCACACCTAGAGTGGGCCCAATTCTGAACACACGCCGTTCACGCGCGACTTGATGCTTATTCCGTCAGGGTTTTAAAATCAAAGGATGCCCCTGCCTACGCCCGTGATTATCCAGTAATCTGCTACGTGAGGTGTTTATTTAGGGTGTAGCACAGTAGCACCCCGATTTGCATACATTTAGAGCGTTAGAAGGATAAACACAGAACTAATTTTCACTATTCATCACTAATACATACCTGATTGAGAGAATTTGTGACTCTTCATTTGCTATGCGTATTTTGGCTCTTTTTAAGCGTTATTATGTTAGTTTTCTAAAAAAAACCGTATTCTATGTACATGCTGATCACCGTATCTTGCAAATTTCAATGAAAATTTTGTATTTTTAAATTATTTTTCTGCGCTTACTGTATGCTGTACGCTTACTTACTGTAATTATGTCAATTGCGCGACTGTTCAAGAATCTTCTTTCATAATATGTTTCGAGGTCTACTGCGCTTTGTATCATGTAGACATGCTAAACCTGACGTTTCCCTATAACATAACACTAATATCAATTTCACTATTGCGTGCTAGGTCCCAAATGCCCGAAACTGTGTATTACCAATGACGCTTTTTATCTCATCTGCGTTTCATGTTGTTATTTTTTGCTTCTAAAATTGTGTAGACTAGGAAAGAAAATTGAAAATATGTCGTTTTTCTTGTGCGAAAGATAGAGAGAGACACATATATGGGATTGCATCTAGACTGGTAGATTTATTAGTAAATTGTTGCACAGCGTGAATCCTCATTTTTGGGCGTTTTGGCGCACGAGGCTAGTTAAATGGTCAGACCCACAAACATAAAACTTTTTCACTGATTGTGAGGTAAGGTGCGCAAACGTAGACGTAAAACGGTAAAACGTTGCATTTCGGTTTGCGTTATTCCGTATGTATGTATAAGGTATAAGAGCACTAAAACGTTGTGACTAGTAGAGAAAATCGGGTAGTTTCTGATTTCTTGAACACCTACTACTTATTTCCTGTACTAGGAAAGTTTCTAAATTGTCGTCCTTTTTCAAAACATATACATAGTGAACATAGTCAACATAGTACATGCACAAAAATAATAAAAAATAAAAATGCATTCGACTATAAGTTCTTGGTCTCAAACTCAAAACCGTAACACGAAAAAAATTATTTTTTGATCCTATTAATCTTTGATCATCCAAAACTCTTGATTACGTTTTATTATCCTTATTTTTTTCGGGTTTATTGATAATTATCGCCGAATCCTTCCAACTAGCCGTAAAGTTTTTATGATGTAATTAGATCTATGATAATGACCTAATTAGCTACTCTATGATGCATTAATTCGTTCCTTCCAGGCTTCGCTACTCATTGTCACCTGATTTTATATGTACATAAAGACTATCATTGTATAAGTAACGTTGAATTAGCAACGTGCAAAATTAGAGGTGCAGCATCGTTTTTTTATACTGTATAACATTTTTGTTTTGCCGATGGCATACTTCTCCATGTAAAGTCACAGAAACATTTTTCATGGTCTTGAACCTTTAAGTAAACAATTTCATCCAACGTCGGTAAATGGCTGGTTCGAGTGATTTGTAAACGTGCAATTTTCCGAGAAATTTTCGTTTTCTAGTCTATAATTGCTCGAATTACTTGCGTTCTGCAAGGTTTTTTTGGTGTTTTCTAAATGGCATGGAAATCTCAGAAAGTAAAAGACACCGCAATCCGGTTTTGGTTCGTTATGTGATCCATTCGTTTCGTTCTATACTTAAACTCATTGTCAGGGAAATATTTTGAAAAATCATTTTTTTACAAAGACAATATCCCCCCCCGGTACTTATATGCGTATATGTACATGAAACCTGAAGCGAGCCTGCAGCCCGAGAATTGAAAAAAAGTTCCAGCGAAGTACTGCCGATTTTTGAAGCGCATCGTGGACAACTGAATGCCTGCGTAGTTATGCTAAATTGCTCGAATTTAGCTCGATTTTTTATTCAAACTTATGTTCATTTGCATAGGCAGCATAAGAATGCTGGTCAAGTCGATGTGTTTCAAAAACCGGCCGGTATTTGCTTTAATTGCATAGCTATAAGTGGCATGGAACTCGTTGTCTAATGCTAATAAGCGCTACTGCGAAACGACTCATATGCTTTGTACACCTGGAATAATGACGGACCTTTAAAAAAGAAACAGATGGTTTCTGTCGATATGTGAATTTTACGTGTTTTCTGATCCCAACCCTAACCCCAAGAGTTTGGAGAGGTCAATTATTTTATTTTCTAATCTTCTCTCTCTCTCTCTCTCTTCACTCTCTCTCTCTCTTTCTAGAAACCTCTCTCTCTCTCTCTCTCTCTCTCTCTCTCTCTCTCTCTCTCTCTCTCTCTCTCTCTCTCTCTAGAAACCTCTCTCTCTCTAGAAACCTCTCTCTCTCTCTAGAAACCTCTCTCTTTTCAGAAACCTCTCTCTTTTCAGAAACCTCTCTCTTTTCAGAAACTTCTCTCTCTTTCTCCCTCTCTCTCTTTTCAGAAACCAGCGCACCCTCCCAAGACCACTAAGTAGAAGACTGCTAATTTTGTATCATTGAACCGCACTTCCTGCCTACTTACGAGAGTGCAAAGGGAGCCTCTTTTTACTACACAATACATACACGCGCCCCCCGTTTACTATAAAGACCAATCCTTTCTACCACTTGTTGCTTGGCTGATAAAATGAGCGACATAGAACATTCTGTCGTTTTCTGCCTTCTGTTTTTATTGGTTATTAGCTATGGTTAGATCTTTGACTTTGTATGGGGAGATACAAAATTCTCCTATATGTTTCCAGTGCGGGCTGGCTCCTGGCGCATCTGTGGCACACAGTGATATGTTAGCTTGCGCATTCCGAACCTGGTGGGGGACACTCCTAGGAGAAGATTGTGCGTTTAAATTGGTCCTATGTGAGCTCTTCTACATAACGTACGATAACATAGTGCCATGTATTCCATGTAAAACCACGTGTTATGCCGCTTTATGGTTTCTTTCCCTACCCTGCACCCACATTTCCTTACTTCCTGGTTCGGGCACATTTCTTCCTTATATTATGCTAAAAGCGGAATCCCCTATTTTCTATTTAGTGATACTCAAAATAGAAGTTTCCGGTTCAATTATTAGTGGGTGTTTTTGCATTAGGCAATGTTCTTACTTCCTTTTTTAGTAAAAGCTGTTAGTTAGCTCTAATCCATGAAAAGCGGCCGATGTTAACGTGTGCCTGAGGAATCTATCGTAACCTCCCAAAACACAAAGTTTGCTAATCGCCGTCATTATGTTTACGCTTATGTGATAGAATCTCTGTGACTGTAAGTATTCGCCTTTAAAGTTTCGAGCCTAGTCGGAGTGTTATTCTAATTGAGAAAGTTGCCGGCAGAGGTAGGCAGGCCAAGTCGCTAAGTCCCTGAATGAGCCATATGTCAGATGATTGAGCCAGGGGTGATGCCTGATCCTTTAAAGCGAAATACCAGCCGCTTTTTGAAACGCATCTCAAGTACTTGCATTCCTATGCATTTATGCAACGTGGGGTCTAATTGGGGTCTAGTTTTTATTCTAATTTTTGCTCATTTGCGTATGCTGCATAAGAAAGGCATTTGTACGCAATGCGTTTCAAAAACCGACCGGTATTTCGCTTTAACTGCGTAAGTAATACGCTTACTACACATTTGAGGTATTTATCCTATTGTTAGGGCGAGGCCATTTCCTCTTATATTTTATGACCCGATATCTCATTACTTTTTACGTAGCGATTCAAAAAGAGCTGTACCGGGAATGTCGTCGACATCTATGTTTCGATTCTATAGAACTAGACGCTTCGACCATTAGTTTTGTCAACAAGCAGATCAACGTTTTCTCACTTCACTTGTAGATTTTTACATATTTCTAATGGTCACTCTCATACTGTATGCATGGTAGGTCTGGAGACCTGGAGACAGCGGATAGGTAGAGTAAGATGCATAAAATCAAAACCCTCTCTCTTCTTTCTCTCTTTTCTCTCTCTCTCTCTCTCTCTCTCTCTCTCTCTCTCTCTCTCTGTCAGGTTTGAAACACTTTGTCTTCTCCGTTCAACAGAATGAACAGAATGGATGTTGGTTTTTCTTTCATCAAACTAAATACAATATTCACAACATTCAATATGTCTGCCATGTTTATCGTTATGAAGCCATTAACGAAGCCCATAATGCGCTATTATAAAGCACATGTGAATGTAATAAAACCACTGATTTCCCCATGCAAAACGACATTTTGTGTTTTGCTTGTTGGTTTTGAGACTTGGGCAATATATTTCCTCCCGGAAATTATAAATATATCATTCGTTAATTACTCTTGACAAGCAATAAATTTGGGGAAATCCAATCGAAGTATGCAAATTTTGGGAACAATTCACGGAGGAGATGCTTTGTAGTGTTCCTACCTTGGAAAAGTTGCATTTATTATAAATATATCATTCGTTAATTACTCTTGACAAGCAATAAATTTGGGGAAATCCAATCGAAGTATGCAAATTTTGGGAACAATTCACGGAGGAGAGGCTTTGTAGTGTTCCTACTTTGGAAAAGTTGCATATGATACGCATATTATATGTATCCTACGTAAATTTAGTGCCGGAAGCTTCGGACGGGCACCAAAATTTTGCATAGGATAAGGAAATGCGTATCATATGCAAATTTCCCAAAGTAGATACAATACTGCTTTAAACGCGTAGTAGATACTAAATTAAATATCGCTTCAATAGCGCGCACCTTTATTCTAGTGTGGTACATCACAATGTTCCAAATTTGCTTATGAGACATTACGCAGTGGTACTAAGCTCCTAAACGACGTCTTCTGTTGATCATTTTTTGAAAATTAAAATAGCATCATTTTCTTGTTCCAATTACATAAAATGTAGAAATATGTGCGGCAATATCGTCAACAACACCTGGGAAGACGCTGGAAGACTAATTACGGTTTCAGTAGAAGCTTGAAGTTTCTCGAACATATCGTCAGGCAAGACAAAAATAATCCTGATTATCATTGTCAGCGTATCATCACCGGTCAAAAAACTGCAGATCTCTCTCTCTCTCTCTCTCTATCGGCTTAATCCTCAGTAACGGACCTAGTAAAGCCCCTCCCTTAAACCTGTCCCTCTCATTCTCTTCCCCCTCCCCTTCTTCCCCCTCTCTCTGTTATTATCTCTCTCACTCACACTCTCTTTATCTCTCTCTCTCTGACAACCCCGCCCTCTCTTCCGTCGTCTCCCCTCCTATCCTATCAAATAACAGGTCAACACTCATTCTTTAAACACTAATATCTTTTCGTCCTTTAAATTTTAGTTTACGGTTGCTCGTATTGACTTTCCGTTTTCCTGGTCTGTCAATGAAGAGTTAAAAAAAACTGGAAAATATGCGTCTTATTGGTCAACGCGGTGTACAGTAACTATATAAAGCTTCCTTTAGTGTTTGACATGACGTCATAAAACCCGAAAGAGAACTACCATTCGACGCCCTCGAAGAGTTCCTCAAAAGTTTCCTATCCTATGTCCAATCATATTTCTTAATTTCTTTCTACATCCGATTATAGCTCCGATATTCGCACCAAACAAAACTACATTCAACATCTAATTAACAGTTCAATGATTACGCACTACAATGTTACACAGGAACTTGTAATGAAGCACATATTAGTGTTGCTGAACCCGTAATTTACGCTATTACGAGGAATTGCTGTGGTTTTTGAGAAAAGGAAAATTTCCTCTACTTAAACTATTATCTATGTAATTTACTGTATTTTAAGTTTTGAACTCATTTATATAGCACTCTGGCTTCGTAGAGATCCATCATGTGCACATTTAGTAAGTTGCGAAGTCACCTCCTTTCATTTTTCGATCAATCGGCAGCATTCCTCGTAATTTCGGTGAATCGGCAACTTTGATAGTAATACCAACAATCATAATTCAAAACCATCAATGCGCTCTGCTTCTGCGTTCTGCGTCAATGTTCGATTGTTCCCGCAGTTTTTTTTCAACCATTACCGTACTGAAGAGAGTTATGAGTTAGTTTGGGAAATTGTAGGTTGCTTCGAATTTGGAAACTATTACAGTACTCTTACAGTTCATCCAGTTAATTTCATCTTGCCGTACTTTTTGGCTCCTTCACTAATTTCTTTCTCACAAATTATTTACATTTCATGGAACGGAGTACTGGCGTCTAATCAAAATTGATGTCTAAAACTGATAGAAAAAACGTTCATTCAACAAATTGCCCTCATTTCACGAGTTCAATTTCGAATTCTATAAAAGGGAAATTGCCCAGTTCTCTGGTTCTCTCATTCTCTGTTTTCTCTTTCTTTCGCTCGTTCTCTCTCTCCATCCCTCTCTCTCTCTTTGTGCTCTCTCTTCTCTCCATCTTTCTCTCATTCTCCCTTTTTACCCTCCAATTGTCGTTAATTAGAATACAACACCCGAGCTCTACTGGCTACTCTTCTATATCGTGTTTCAAAGGATTTAGGCGTATTCTAGGAATAAGTTTATTGGTATCGTCATCATCCTTTTGTTTGGAATTTACTGAAAGAAGATTGAAATTTTTATTCTTTTGAACACGAAAAAACTGAATCCTGGTATAAAATCCACCTCTTTCCATGAACCAATCCATATTATTTGAACGAAAAAAAATAGAAACAATCCGCCAGGCAACTCTTTTCCTAACAATAGGATGACAGTGGGTCATTATGGAGTTTGTAAGTGGGGTACAGTTTATTTTGTAGAGTTTTCAATTCTGATAACAAATCTGTATTCAAAAATTGCTAAACTTAACAACTCGACCACACAGCTACCGAACACAGCTACCAGCCCATGAATGCCGGAGGCCGGATGAGGTTTTGAGCTCTTCGCCATAGCGTTGGCTGTAGTCAACTACCAACAGATCTATCACAAAACTGGTGTTTTAGATGCTTCATAATTGTTTCTTGATGATAAAAGATGATTTTGACAGACCCCCCTCCCAACATCATAGCCTAACTTTTTTTCCAAATTCTCTTCCGGTTTCCACGTAAAAGTTATAATTGTGAACAGTTCCTTTCATTGTAGGTTGAGAAAAAATGGTCCTTTGTTTTAACAAACGTTATAGCAATATGGTACGGATTATTCTATTTTCATTACTGACATTTCATATGAAAAGATTGCTTTTTATAAATAATCCCCTCGCTAATCTTATCTTATATTCAATATATTATAAGTAATAAAGCTATTTAGGATTGGGACCAAGAGTTTGAGTTTGCTACATTGTATCGATCCGTTTTTTTTTAGTTTCTGTAGTTTAGTAATATTTGTTACCTTTTGAAATAAGTTAACATTGTTTTCTTATCATAAATAAAAAACATGCATAATTATTAGAACATACATAACCTGAAGTACTTTTTCACGACGATTCACTTTTTTCTCGTGGGACAGCCCATTTTGACCTGTTCGTGACCATATGATGACCAAGTTTCATCGAAAACCGTCATCAGCTCTTTACGTCTTACCAAATGGTCCCGAACCAGTCACGAGCTAACCACCAGAGCAAAAACCTTTTGGTGACGGGCCGCCGACGGCTTTCCTGTAGTTTGGGTAATTATATATTTTGCCTGGGTAGAAATAAATATGCTTCTGCATGTACACTGTAGTTCAATGAACAACTTCAATATTATTATTTTTAAACTACTTGTCTTGAAGATCATTTCTCCTTTATTCGTAGTTTAATAGCATTTATACGGCATCATGATCCCATTATTTTTTATTTCTCCGTTCCTTTTCAAATAAACTTTTCACGAAATGATATCACAATTCCGCGTATTATTTCATCCAACAAACTATAAATATCAACGTTCACTACGTTTGAACGACTCTTGCAAAATCATTCTAGGCATTTGCATAAGCGTAATCCCGTAGAAACCAAACAGTACACAAAACTCTTTTTTGAACGGGTTTAACTTTTAGTATTGAACAAATAGCTCATCTAGTAACATTACTTATGAGAAAAAACGTCGTAATAATTATGGATGAAACATCGCTAGTTTTTCTTGCGAATTTTGATTAGTTCGCAAATAAGTCCTGCTTTTGTTTGGCTTACAATAAGAAAAATGAGCTGTTTTTCCTATTAGGGCCTCATATTAGTCAATATTGAATTCGTGTAATCGGCGCAAATATATATATGTTCCTTAATTGATAGGATGGCTAGTTCCACACTTACAGTAAGCCTGTTGACAAGCTAATTGATGGGTTCCTGCAAATTATTTGAAATACAAGTGGAGAACTTGACCAACAATTTGATATGTCGTTTGGTTTCGTTCATTTCATATTTTTACGACTGTCTTTTACTTCTGTGGTACAATAAACGAATAAACCGTTATTATAAATCACTGAATTCAGACTTCAAACCTAACGCCAGATCCTGCCTTATCATTTGCTTTACCCTTTGCTGCTCAGTTGCAATAGTTTTTGAAAAGTTTGCCGAATTTTTTGCGTATCTTAAAAAATAAACTCATTAAACTCTCTCGCGATTGAATAATGTTTTTGCCAATTGCTCGGTCTATGTAATTATGAGTGGGCCATGTGTGGTCAGCATTATAAAAGTGTGTTGAAAAGAGGAAAGCTCAAAAAGCACAGAATATTTGGCCTCCCTCTCTACGGGGCTTGCCCTAAGGCCTAACGTCCCTTAGGGGCACGCACTAATAGATGAAATTTTGATAGATTGGCACAAAAGATTGAACTGACAGCTGGCGTTCACTTTGTTACATTTTTCAGTTCTTATTGCTATTTCTATGATAATAATTAGAATTTATTATAAGTTCTACTAAAGGAGGAGGCTCACGAGACCTAAGTGTACGATTTCTTTCTTCCTATCGATAAATGATGGTATTTGCTTCCGATAAACAAGCATTATGAAGCAAAAGCTTTTAATTAGAAGGAATAAATCAATATAATGCTTAGAATTTTATCAAAACTCTTGACCGTAGCCTTTGTGTCCAGAGGGTATCTGGCTCTTATTGTCTCCCGCGGGTATCTAGCTATAGTTGCACCCTTATTTTCTTATTTTGAGACCACCAGATACCCTCGGGACACACACACAATTACAAAGGCTATGGTAAGGAATTTTGATAGAATTCTAAGCATTACATAGATTTATTCCTTCTAATTAAAAGCTTTTGCTTCATAAGGCATGTTTATTGGAAGCAAATACATTACAGCAAATACATCTATCGATAAGAAGAAAGAAATCGTACACCGTGAGCCTCCTCCTTTAATTGGGCGAAGGTTGATATCCGTTGAGTCTATTGTTAGTATTACGGTCCTATGGTAATTGGTAATTACTCGAATTTATTAACAGCTGCGGTAATTGACTTTGTTAGTGAGTCAGTGCTTATTGTTATGTATTACCGACCTTCTTGGGATAAACTGATTAATTGTAAGTAGTCAGGGCAATGGAAAACAATCCTTTGGTTTAGAACGTTTAGCTATAACTCCGAACATAAAGGCAGACAGAATATGCATACAACTTCACGCGTGTAAGCTGCGCAGGTCCATAGTTATGATATTTGTATCGTTTACTGCATTTAGACTAAAATTTGTAGAGAGAGGTCGCTAATATTCCGGATATAAAGTTCTGCTTTAATTTTTGTTAATTTCCTCATTTGTTTGTCTTGTATGTGAAACGTTGCCCTATGATAAATGAATCTCTTTATTTTCCAGAATAAGTTTGTCCTACATCATTCTTTGCTGTTTGTACCGTATGAGCGAATGAGAGCGTGCCACGCTCTTGCTCTAACCTATCTCGTCCACTACCCTTTACTGGTGTTCTCTGTGGTCAGACAGGTTAGTCCGACTAATCGATATTTGGTACTTGATTGTATTTTTATAGTTAAAGACTAAGATAAACTTTTAGTAATAAGCTTACTGGAAAGTTTACTAGAAACCTTCCAAGATTTTCATTTCGCACGCACTTTGCATTCAGTTTGGTCTTTTCATAAAGCGAGCAAACACCGCGTAGAAGTGGTTCACGGCAAAAGAAAAAGCTTATTAATAAATTTACTCCAAGTATGGCAATTAAAAACAAAACAATGCGATTTCATAATAAAAGATGAAGAATTTAATGAGATGTTGTCATTTCCTCTTTTTAATCTTTATATCGATTCACTGAGAAAAGCAAGTTACATATAGTAGCAACAGGTACAGGTAAAAAGTAGCATGCCTATTACATAATGCAAAATGCAAACTCTCTCACGGAGAGCGAGGTAAATAAATAGAAAGGAATTACCGAGCGGTGTTCGAAACATTATCTACTTATAAGGTAAATTTGCTGGAATTGTCATAAAGTTGGCGTAGTTGGTATAATAAAGCACTGCCAAATTTTGGGTATAAATGTTAAAGCGAAATGCTAGCCCCTTTGGAAAATTTGCATATGATGAGCAAATCCTATGTATCCTATGCAAATTTTCCAAAGGGGCTAGCATTTCGCTTTAAATGCACATATTTCTAGGTAATTGTGCCTGGTGAAATCGTGTTGGGTGGTCTGTTCCCCATCCACGAAGCGGGCAGAAATGGCACGCCATGTGGACGGGTTAAGGTAAGTTGTATTGAATGTAAAGAATATTGTAGTGCAATATTATAAAGTGCAGTTGGAAGGTAAAGGACAGGGCCATGTAAATGCCATGTAGATGCAAAGCCACATTTGTGGCTTTTTTCGAAGCACAAGTACTTGGCATGAAAAATGAACGATGCCTTGGTTGGTCACATTTTTGCACTCACGAAAACCGTTTCGGGGCGCAGGATGCTCCATGTGCTTCGTCTTTTTCTACATTTTCTTTAGTTATTGTCAATCTCATTATTTTAGGCCGACCAAGGCGTCCAACGTATGGTTGCCATGTTATTTGCCCTCGAACAAATCAATAAGAGAAGAGAGATTTTGCCGGCCGCCAGTTTAGGAGCACAACTACTCGATACATGGTAAGTCAATTTAGGCAATTAGGGTAATTGAACTTGAAACCCCAAGAACAGTTTTGACTTGTTGGTCTGAAGTCTCGGTGATACAGTACACCTCATCAGTTCTGTTAGAATACCCTTTGAGCCATCAGGCACAAGCATTAACGTTGCGTTTCTAAGACATATCTCATTTCGAACTTCAAAGGTGTGCGAGCTTGTAAGCCCAATAAAGACAACAGGTACTAGAAGCTCACACATCTCTGAAGTATCCATATCATCCCTTCACACATCACAGGGAGCATGCATCACATCAATTTTGAACTTTGTAATGGTAAATCTTCACTACGCTTTCAAAATTTTCAGCCATGGGGGCATTGAAATTTGGATAATTTGCTTAACTTGATACGTTGTCCGATTGAATTCTTATAATATATGTTGTCACAATTATCTGATCCTATCAATTTTTTCTATGACCTCCCCTTTGAGATATTTGATGTTTTAAATAGTTACCATTAGGAAGATTGGCCTTCTCCCTTCTGCGTGGGCAACTTGCGCGAAATGCGCTAGAATACATCAAAGGGAGGGTGAGGGGATGTGCTGAGCCAGAGTCGAACTATAGGCTATAGGGTTCAGTTTTTTGGGCAGAAAACTTAGGGAGCGAGAAAAACACCATGGTGAGAGATGCATCCTTATGCGAGAAGTACACCATGGTCAATGGGTACGGGTACAGGGACACATTGCTTAGTAAAAGTAAAGTGACTTGCTACCTTTGACTATGCCTGAAACATGCTTACTGTATAGAGTCGTCATGCAAATGATTTCTTTGATTGTATTCCGGGGCATTAATCGCTTGTACAATATGACGGACGGTTTTCGAAACGTTGTGGGCAACTGGATTTTCATATGTTACTCAAATGAAGACCAACATACGTTTCAAATCCCCTGTTTATTTCGCTTCATCGTCTGTTTTAACATAGTGATTGGGACAATTTATGTGAACACGCTTCAAGTAAACTACAAACCCCATCTGAGTTGGTTCGAAACACTCGAGAGTTGTTTTTCCTTTTTCCATCAAATTTCCATTCCACGTATAGAAATCACTCACTGTCAGCATTGTCAGAAGGCAAGGAATTTGTAATCAAATCAATTGCAAAACAGCGCATTATCCGAATAATTACGCATAGGCGCTTACGCCCTATTCTGTGTAATTTCTTTATTTCATTGAATAGAACAGGGCTTAGACGGGATAACACCCCTATATTTAACTATCTTCCGGCTTTCACTTCTTTGTTTCTTTCTTTCTCTCTCATTGGTTATTTGTATCGTCCCTCTCTCTCTCCTTCATCCCCCTATCTTCCTCTCTCTTCCAGTATCTCTCTATCTCTGTTTCTCTCCCTCTCTCACTTCTCTGTCTTTCTCTCTCTCTCTCTCTCAACTCTCTCCTCCCAGCTTCTCGCCCTGGCCGCTAATGGACATAACGTAGTTAGGCAATCGTTTTTCGCGCAGCACTCCACAAAGCCACGGATGTTTGTTTGCTCCGGAAAATTATTGGACGGGATTTACCCCAAGGAAGTACAGTTGATAGGTTTAGCTAAGCTGGTGTCATCAAAGGATGTGGGGGGTTAGCCCCATTTTTTCTTTTAGATAATATAATTTTTGCATCTCATGGAACTCACAAAAACAAGAGAAACGTCTTCTTGGAGATTTACATACACATGTAGAGGTAATTGCACATCTGTACATATTGGCAAGCCCATTGTATGTAAAATCCAACCTGATATTGATGTAGCAACATTTATTAAGCGGCATTAGCCGCAGCGCACATATTTCCGTGCGGCAACAACTCCGCGCACATCCACGGGCTATATACACTCATGTAACTTTTGCGTGCGTTTGAATTTACTCGTTCGATAAGAGATAAACATACACAATAGTGTTTTGCTCGCTTGCCGATCGTAAACTCGGAGAAAATCTGAAAACTAACTCCCTGAATAGCTGCCTAATTCCAACACTGTTTGCAAAAGTGCCCATTATCAGCTTTCGCTGGCGCCTATTTGGTGTGGAAGTTTGGACGTTTGAAATAAGAGAAGATAGAAAAGTGAGAGAGGGGTCGGACCTTTAAAGAGTTATATATATGTATAAATAAATCCACCATACTAGAAATAAAATATATTCTGTATTAGGAAAATAATATGGGGAAAACGAGGGGTGCGGAACGTCAAATCACCGGCTGTTCATACCGGCCCGTCTTTGAACACGTCGAGTAGACCTGCGTTCTTATGCAGATTATGCAAATGAACGTTAAATCAAAATAAAAAATCTACGATGTGTTTCAAAAACCGGCCGGTGTTTCGCCATGCTGTCTTGCTCTGGGCCTGCAAGACGTCATGTACTGTATTCGGTTGCTATTTATAACGATGTTCAAATTTACATATAGGTTGTATATTTTCTTTATCTTTATCGCAATATTTCCGCTTGTTGCTGAGTGATTTGTAGTATGCATATTCTGTACGCTTGAGTGAGCAACGGCTCTTTGCCAGTCAGCTTTCTATGTATTCCTTTGAAGTGTGCTTTCCTCGCCGGTAATGGGTCTTCTACTAACTTGCAGAGAGAATCGGTTAACCTTTATATTCTAAATGATTTACTGAGTATAGATTAAAGGGAGAGGCCCACGAGAAAAAAGGTTTCCTCAGTTTACTTGCAAAGAATGTCCGGAATTTCAGACATATTACTGTAAAAACCGCATTTCTTTAGGCCTGGAACTCGCGGAGTTATTCCTCGGCAAACTGTTCGGCCAGGTACCGTAGTCAGAATCAATTTTTGCGCTTTTACGGTATTAAAGTATTGGAAAAGCTTTGTTATAATGGTAGGAATGTTCTGCATTCGTTTAACAATCATTATGGAGGGAAAGAATGCTAATGGGTGGATATAAACCGTAAAAACGTATTTAAACCTTTCTGACTACGGTAACTGGCCGAACTGTTTGCCGTGAAATATCTCTGCGAGTTTTAGGCGTAAAGAAATGCGGTTTTCACAGTAATATTTCTGAAATTCTGGACATTCTGTTCAAGTAAATTAAGAAACACCTTTTTCTCGTGGGCCTCTCCCTTTAAAGATATAAAGGGAGAAGGAAGGAAAGAGGGATATACGGAGAGAGAGAGAGAGAGAGAGAAGAGATAGAGAACTTTTAGACAAGATGGAAATTTGTTAAAGCGAAATGCCAGCCCCTTTGGAAAATTTGCATATGATAAGCAAATCCTGTGTATCCTATGCTAACTTTGTACGATCGTCCACTGCAATCGTACAAAATTAGCATAGGATACATAGGATTTGCTTATCACATGCTAATTTTTCAAAGAGGCTAGCATTTCGCTTTAATAAGAAAAGCCTTGAAAACAGTACAATTGCCCATTACGCTAATGGAGTGTAGTAATTCAACACGAACAAGTTTTTTTTTCAACACGAACCACGAACAAGTTCTGCCAATTATACATACACAAAGTTCAACAATCAACTCTACGAATGCATGAAGCATGAATCTGTCAATTTTCCAGATTGTTCTAAATTCAGAAATTTATCGTTGCTCCTGGCTTTAATTTCCTAACCGATGTGTGAAAATAAAGTAATGATTTGTTTGTGCAAGTCTTTTTGAGCAAATACCACATAAAATGGGGACAATGATTGGGTCTCGTTTGAAAATAGGCCTTTTTTGAGCCGGTTAAATGGCCAGCTAGTTAACAAGTGGGTCTTAACCTCGGTCTACATCAATATGAATGTTTTTGGCCACGGTGGCCTTAATAAACGAATTATGAAAAGAGTCATATTGATTAAGGTGATATGGCAATTATGAAACAGCGAACGGCTCAATAATTCAAACAAATACATGTTATGTTATCAAAATAGTATATGACTTGCAGAGCAAGATGAGAGCAAGCGTTTCTGCAGATTTCGGTTGATATAAACGGGGTGCTCCTTATCTTCTTTATAGTCCATGACTCATTACCGGTCGCAAAAATCCAAATTCTAATTATGTTTTCTATTTCTTTACATATAATCTTTATTTGTTTAATTTCAGTTCGGTGGACAGTTATGCACTGGAACAAACATTGGAATTCATTCGATCGGTGATGTCCAGAGGAGATGGACTCAGCTGTGAGGATGGAAGCCAGGTAGTGTGCCTCTTCTACCAAGCCTAAGCCTAAGCAAGCTCGAAAGCAAACGACATGGGTACCGCTCGCAAAGATGTGATAGAATATTACGATATCGTATAGCTTCCATACTACTCATGCAAATATTTTCACTCATAAACGCAGTGTAATCTCGTGCACATATCATAAGCGCATATATGATGTGTCAAAATTGAGACGGATCTTTGTGGTGATTGATTGATTTTGATTTGATATATTCGGCAAAACCAAAAAGAATTGTTTGAGCGAGAAGCGGGCAAGCGGAGTTGCTTACGAAAGTATAGTGGTACGCTGAAAGGAACCGACGTGCCAATTTGTTCGCCAAAAGCGCGCTGCATACACAAAAACCAACAATTAATTATTTAAACTTTCAGGCTCAATACAAGAAGCAGCCCGTTGTCGCAGTGATTGGCGCTGCGAGTAGTCAAGTATCAGTAATGGTGGCCAGTATGTTACAACTATTCAAAGTAAGTTTGCTCTCTCACTGAAAATTAAATCTTCAAATTTCGTAAAAAAAAAACTCTAAAACACGTCCACAAGGGGGGTACCTTGTAGCAAAACTGATGTAAATCCAGTCGTTTTAAAATTTAAAAATTTATTTAGTAAATCCCATTGTTTTATACAATACTTGTAGTGATCTATGATCTATATAATGAATTATGTTGCAGATCGCTCAAGTCAGCTATTCCTCCACTGGTGCCGAATTGTCGGAAAAATCGCGTTTTGTGTACTTTTCACGCGTGGTACCGCCAGACAACCTGCAAGCGACCGTTATGGCTAGGGTGGTAAGCGGTACCGTTATTCTCTTTTCATCGAGATCCATAACATCATCTTCTCTTACATAATATTTAATATTTAATACTTAACAGATCCCTAGTAAGTACTTTCGCGTTGTGAAGCTCGGGGTCTTAGGGTTCCCTTTGGTTGACCTTCTTCATTTGTATTGATTGTTAACCAATAAACCATTATTATTAAACAATAAGAACCAACAAATGCAGTGTCCCACAAATACTGAACTAGCTTATGTACTAAAAAGTAACCAAAATATTTCTGCCACGAGTATTCTTTGTTTGCAGATAAAAGAACTGGAATGGACTTATGTGCACGCTGTGGCAGATACCGGTTCCTATGGTGAAAGGGGCATGGACTCATTCAGGTTTATATTTTGATTACAATGGAAACAATTTGCATATAGTACATGAAAATGTAGCTCTCGAGCATACATTATAAATAACTTATCATTACATGACAAATAATGAAACTAGATAACTTACGCTGTTCAGCTTAAACTGGTGGTCAACAAGCATTTTCCCGGTACTTCCAATAGCGATTTATAAATTCCTAAATTTCAGAGTAGCCGCTACAGAAATCGGCGTCTGTATTGACGGCGATGTGCACAAAATCAGTCGGAGATGGTCGGAAGCTAATTTTAAGTGAGTATGTTAACTTAGGTCCTAGGTTGACCAGCACACAAAAAGGCCATATATGCTCATTCCTTTGTACATTGTACACAGCAAATTTGTACATTGTACGTCAAAAACCATTTTGTGACGGGCCAACGACGGTTTTTGTGTGGTTTCGGCAACAATTTAGTTTTCCTGTGCACCGTTTAACCTTTTATGTTCTCTGGCTCGTATCTTCTAACTGATATAAACGAGGCAGTATCACAACAGTAACCCGAGCAAATTTATCCAAAAACTGAAACACCTCATTTTATACAATTTCATAAGAAGAAGACAATATTATTTCGATATAGGTAAACTCCAGTCATGGTGTCAACTCATAAAAAAATCACAGTTTTGAATAATTTGTCACTTTTTAGAGAATTGATATGGCGCATGTACCGTACTCGGAAGGCTCGTGGAGTTGTTATGTTCGTTGATGAAGATAATTTAAAAAGACTCCTTTATGTGCTCAATCTAATGATCGAAGTGGAAGGGCATACTGTATTAGACAAGTATTTTTGGTGAGTTTAGTTTTAAATTGTTCCACTGTATGGGCATTGGCTGTAAAAAATGTGAAACGAGATTGACTCTAAAAATGCGGTTAAACTATTCATCTTGCAATAAACAATTGGGAGATCGAAATATTTAGCGTTGGATCAAATTATTTGTAACAAAATAACTAAAAAAATTTAAATTTAAATACATTATTTGACAATCAAACACATACCCGCATATGCCTTTATCAAAGGTAGGCAGCATTTTCCATAGTTTTTCGACGTACAGGTTTGTGGCCTCTGACTCATGGGGTGTCAAGCGTTCCGTTATACAAGGATTGACACATCGAACTGCTGGATCTCTGACAATAGCTCCACATGTACGGACTGTATCGGGTATGTGACTTTTGTTTATTTAATACAGCACCTAATACTAGTAAGTGGTCACCACTCTAGCACACAAAGTTGGACATGTTTGAATGGAACGTTTTTGGGCTTGCCATATTACATTTATGACAGTTATTTGTGTTTTTATTCGCAGTATGATCTATTATGAGTGCTTATGGTGCGAAGTGCAATAAAATGTAACTTTTGTATACAATTTATCAAGCAAAATCTTCCTTTACAGGTTTCAACGCTTACTTTGAAAGATTGAAACCGTCAAATACCTTCCTCGAAGAGTATTGGATGTCGTTGGGCTGTGCGGCTGTTGAACCGGTTAGCATCAATTTTTTGATTTTCTGGCTCGAATTGATTCTCTATTTTTAAACGAGCGTAATTTAGAATTTGGTTTTGCAGTTATCACACACAACATGTGTTTTTTAATGAACGCATTTGCGGCAAACGTACTGCATTTTCGTAACAAGTGCAAAAAATAGTAAATAAAATTACACACAAAAATCGCCTCGTCCATTAATCAATCAGTATATAATATTTATATTCTAGCCGCCCCCAAACTTCGGTGAATGCTTTAAACATTTTAACACGACATTTAAACAAGAATCCTATGTGCCATTTGTGGTCGACGCAGTCAAAGTGGTTGCACACGCGATCAACACACATATTAAGGTGAGTCAAGTGCTATTTCACATCGTAAACTTTTCCGGTGCGCCGCTAACAGTGGGCACAGAATTGGATACGCTTCCTGCAAGGCGCCCAACTTTTTGTCGGCCGCGCACAGGCGACTGTTCCGTGGTTAATAGAGAACACAATTGATAATAGACCACATAAATTTGCAGTAATTGTACCTGAAACCGTCTACCAAACGCTTTGAAATAAAATTTTCTGTAGCAATCAGCCAGTGTTATATTCAGATGGATTGTGGTAACCTTCCTTTTCACCGTTGTAATCTATCAACAACTGGGTTCAGTGGAGATCGATTGCAAAGTTACTACAGAAATGTGTCGTTCAATTGTAAGTTTATGGCTTCTTTAAAAATTAAAGGAGAATACCGGCGGTTTTTGAAACCATCGTGGCCAGGGGCAATCTTATGCATTTATGCTAATAAGTGGGGTCGAAAGTGTCGATTTTTTATTCAAATTTTGCTCATTCGCATATGCTGCAGAAATCATGCAGGTATACTCGATGTGTTTCAAAAACCAGCCGCGATTGCGCTTTAACATCGAAGAGCACAGAAAATGTGAACTGAATAAGCCGCTCTGCCCTTCCGCTCTCTGACACGCGCACACCCACAGATTTCCTTGTTTTTAATGGTTGTAAAGGATAAGTTTCATAAACCACGAGTTATATCGCTTTAAACCCCAAAATACATATTGCAGCTTTTGAACCGCCAATTATCGACGCGAACGGGGACGGAATCGGACGTTACGATATCTTTCAAGTGGACGAACACGGGGTCTATGAGAGGGTTGGTGCTGTTTTTCACACCGAAAACGAACAAGTGAAGGTGAACAATGCGCATGGTCAACCATAATCACCTTTTAGTGGTTGAGGAGGTAACTTAGTGTATGAAGGTTAGTGTTATGTGGGGGTTCTAAGGTAAGTGTGTGACCACGGTGTGACTACGTACGGTAACGGTAAGTTTTGTGACTACAGTAACGCTAAGTGTGCGACTACGATGTTTCTATGGTAACGATAAATGTGTGACTTCTGTATGACTACGGTAACGGTATGTTTCCTACACCGTGGTAGGTTAACCGTCATGACGTTTCCTTTGCAACCTGTTCTTTAGATGGGCAAGTGGCGTTCAACCGACGGGCTTCGGATAGACGTGGCAAGGATTCGTGTCGGATTCAACAGCGACGTATTCCCGGTGTCCGTTTGCTCGGCCGACTGCCCGAAGGGACAATACAGGTAATGGGGATTTGGGGATGTATATTAAATTAATAGTAATGGGAGCATGATTTAGAATCCGTTCAATTGGGGAGCGCGCTGAACGTTGTTTCGTGCTTGAGGGAGAGGTAGTCTGCGATCTGCACAGAAAAAAAATCGCTTAAGCTTCAAAAGCGTGCATCTTTATTCAAGGGTGAAAATACCGTTTCAATTGTTGCTTAGAGGCCCTGGCCCTGAGCAGTAGGCGATTCCAGATGACAAATTGCTCCACGTCTTCGGGCGAAGGCCAGAAGGGATCGCCCATGATTCCCTCGCCTGGTGGTGGTTTCAGAGGTGTCCCCCCTTGGACCACCCGACCAGAAAGCTTAGTCTTTTATAATTTGCCTATTGTAGAGTCTACCAAGATCAGACGTGTTGTTGGGCCTGCGTACCCTGTGATGTCACTACCTCCATTGTGGTCAACGTTACGATGTAAGCTGACAATGAGTTGATATAATCAGAGTAAAAGTTTTTTTCTACGTTTCAGGTCTTTGATATATGACTGGAAATTTTCCGGTGCCTTTGATATATGATTCCGAATAATCGATGAAAACGTGAACAAAAGTTGGGCCCGAGCGTCCTGAATCATCTCAAGTCTAGATTCTTTGACTGAAACCTTGAAATTTTTAGAAGCTCTTTCTTCAGGTGTGTCGAATGCCCTCTGGGTGAAGTGCCCAACCATCTGCTCACTCGTTGTCGCACGATTCCCCCGGTGTCCCTTAACTGGGACACACTTTGGGCGCTAATACCCGCTGCATTTAGTCTAATGGGACTGTCAGCGACGATATTTGTGGTCATCGTTTTTCTCAAATTTAGCGCAACACCTGTTGTGAGTTTCCGATTTTTTCCAAATTGGGATGTTTTTGTTTACACAACATTGAGAAACTATAATTTAAAGCAGAACCAGACACAGTGATTACAAGGGAATGAGTTGCAATGTACCTGACTAGAGAACCGGAAGAGAAAATGAATAGCAGCCAATAAGAATGTTGAACATCTTCGTTGTTTGCGAAAACTTGAGGACATTTGGTACTAATTGTAATGAAAAATAACAAGACAAACTTTTAAGAAATATCTAAATTTCAGGTGATGGCTTCTGGTAGGGAACTATGTTATTGTATGTTAACCGGGATCGCTCTCTGCTATATTCTCACCTTCTTTTTGGTATCACAGGTTGGTGTAATAATAATAATTTATTATATCAGGGACAGAGTAAAATGTTGAGCAACAAATGAGATGGCGGAGATAAGGACACAAAAGTAGGATTGTAGGGACTTTGACCAAGAGCGTATATTAACTGCGCACTACAAACCCATTAGCAGGACTCTATCGGACATCCACACTTAGCGAGCTTTTCCCTTTTTTTCAACAACTTGATACGTAGCATCGTGGTACGATAAACTGACAATGATTTAACTAATACAATACATGCTAGGATCTCGTCAGCTTTTGTTATGGATTGCCACAAATTGTGAAAATCTACTTTTGAAACGCGCGGCTTTCAAACGCAACTTGGAGAACTGCATTCAAATGTACTATGGAAAGATCAGTGCCACACTATGCACCCACATGTCATATCACTTGAAACAGAGCCGAATCTAACCCCTTGCAGCCCTCCGCTCCAGTTTGCGCCTTTTCTCGGTTACTTATCGGACTCTCGATGTCCGCAATTTATGCAGCAATTATTACGAAAACCAATCGATTGGCTCGGGTATTCTGTCCCGAAAGTGCCCAACGACCCAGATTTATCACTCCCAAAGCTCAGGTACAAATTATGATTAAATTTGTTTTACGCTTCAAGAGCGTGCACCTTTATTCAAGGGAGTTCAATTACAATTTCAAGGTTTGCTTATGACATGTTCCGCAGAGGTCCTGAGCAGTAGGCGACGAGTTCCAGATGACAAATTGCTCGACGTCTTCGGGTTAGGGCCAGGAGGGATCGCCCATGATTCCCTCGCCTGGTGGTGGTTTCAAAGGTGTCACGGGCCGGAATCGAACTCGGGTCGATTGCGTTAGAGACGAACGCGCTGCCACTGGACCACCATTAATATATATTTATTAAAATTATATTCGATAGCGTTATTGCATACTATTATAGTACATACTACATACTTATATGTATATTACTTATATAAAAAGAGAGCGGGTGTGGCAATCATTGCTTGTTTAGGTAATCATCTGCCTCGCTATCGTATCTGTGCAACTGATCGGTACTGTAATCTGGCTGTTGTGGGACCCTCCAGGAACTACAGTAATCTATCCGTCTAGGACGGAAGCTGTACTAACGTGCAAGGTATAATAATTTGTAATATCCATTCCGAACCGATTTATCGGAGCTGTGTGAAAAGCAAGTTGCCGGGGTTTACTTTTAGCTCTGAATGAAATTCTGCTAGTCGCCAAAATATAATCACAGGAGCATGTAAGTCAAGAATTCTCGAATCGGTATAGATACTAAAGAGATATTTTGTGATGTCGCATACACCATACCTTTTTACACCATAATTTTATTTGAATATTTAAAGGGATGGGGTCATTACTCTGTAGTACCGTTTAGTGTCTATTTCAGGCCACCGCCACTCACCTACTCGTCTCTCTCGCTTATAACCTTCTTCTCATCATCGCCTGCACTATTTACGCCTTCAAAACACGGAAAATACCGGAAAATTTCAACGAAACTCGATTAATTGGTTTCACAATGTACAGCACGAGTATACTGTGGTTGTCGTTCGGTTAGTTTCAGTTTCGGTTTCTATTTATTTATTGTTATAGTGAAAAAAAAACATGTGAAACTCGTCGTCTACTCTGTGTAGAACTCGGCAGACTTTGAAGCCTCTAGTGAAACACCCTTGAATAAGGGCTGCGTCTGATGTTGAAGATTTATTTATTTATATAAATCAATTTTCAGCACCAATCTACTTTGCGACACAAAACAATTTTCGGGTCAGTTAGTTTATTAGAACAAACCATACATTCTATAATGAAAGTAAAAGTATAATGTATGATAGCTGAGTGCCACGATCGAAATTTTTTTTACCAACATTAGCGTAAACATCCCTAGGCCTGGGCCTTAGGCTTTGGTAAGCTTGGACCGTTCTTGGGCCTTATCCTTTCGTAGGCCTGAGCCTTTCCGGGGCCTGAGCGTCTCGTGGGCCTTGGCTTTACGTATGCTTGAGCCCCCTCTATGGCCTGAGCCTTTCTTGGTTCTGAGGAGCCTGAGCCTAAACCGAAATATTCCCTGGACCCGTCCCATTGCAAACCATTTTCCAGATTCAAATCACCTCATTATGTATGTGCATTTCATTGTCCGGTACTGTGGCGCTGGCATGCTTCTTCGCTCCAAAGGTACGTAGAATGTTTATAAAAAGAGATAAATATTGGAATTTACAGACAGCTTATTGTTCGCTCTTCATACGTGTAATTTTTAGTGGGTTTTACTGTTCAGCTTGTTTGCCTCTCCATCCGAATCATGCATTACGTATTCTAGGTCTACATCGTACTCTTTCAACCATACAAAAATGTGCGAACCCGCCAATCAGCGGTGGGACGATTAGTCAATCAACAAATGCGATTTATTAGGTAATTTATTTTTACCTCACAATATACTGGCTGGTAAACCGGAAAACATGCCAAGATTCTTCGTGAGACTCTTTTATATACATAATGTGTGCGATTCGAGAAACTACTAGATATTCTATTGTATACGTCAATTACCCATATTTCGTGCATGTCTACGAGAGATATTATTTTTTTTTGTCGTTTTATTTATTCTTATTTTCTTCTTTATTTTCCCTTTTGCAGCCAATTGACCACGCACGGCGAGAATGATCCCCGCTCGACCCCCGTTCCATACAAATCCGCCGTTTCATTGAACCCCTCATATAAACCACAGTGTAAGTTTACGAGCAATTATCTGAACTTAGGTTAGGGGTTGTGAATTTGTACTATATGATGGTGCAAAAATGTTAACTAATCCATCGTTGTGCCCCGTACGTAAAGCACAGTGTAAGTTTATGTTCTGCCACCTAGCTAAACCTTAGATCAAGTGAAAAGGTAATGGAGTTGTAAGCTAGCAATAGAGAGAGACAGAGAGACAGAGAGCGAGAGTACGACAGAGAGATAACGAAAAAGAAACACCATGATAACTTATTCCCTTCTATCGTTTCTCTAACCTCTCTCATTCTTAGCGGAAGAGAGTTCGACGCAGAGCGGAACTCTGACAGGATCACATCTGCATGCGTCATCGATTGAGGCTCTCAATAAGGGACGGTCTTCTTCTGATATTGGTATGGAATGAACTAACTTCAGAAAAATAAAGAGAGAGAAAGAGAGAGAGAGAGAGAGAGAGAGAGAGAGAGAGAGAGAGAGAGAGAATGTGAGAATGTAGTAGGGTGGGGGAGATAATGTCGATGAGAGTGAGACAGAGAATAGATAGAGAGAGGGTGCTCAGAGAGGCAGATAAAGAAGGAGGGACATAAAGAGAGTAACAGAAAGGTTGTAGAGAGTAGGAAAAAATGGCGGGAATGAATTCTGTAGGTAAGCGGATGGAAGAGCAACGTCGAGCCAGCCAACAAGCAGCCCGACGCTTCAGCAAATCAATGAAAGTCACCAAAGAAGGCGTGGAGCGGTTGAGGAATAGCATACGGTTTAGGTAAGAAGTTACCTTTGTGAAATTCTCCCCTTGAACAGGTTACCTTAGTGAGTTTCTCACTTTAGGTAAGAGTCTACCTTGGGGAGTACTAGTGAGATAGAGATAGAACATGACAGCGAGGGGGATTATTATACAAACTTTTTTTGGACCTACGTCTTGTGTCTCGATGTCGGCAGCCTATGAACACAGGTGTAAGAATAATACTTTCACTTTCAGAGGCACTAGTTTGCGAAAGAATAAGAAGGATGAAAAGACCAATAACAAGCTTGAACAGCCTCTGAAGGAGAACACCGACGCTGAAGTAAGTTTAGGTTTTGACTCCGACATACAATTAGGTTTGGGACAAGACTCAGGCAATTTGGCTTCGGCTTTGACTCATAGACGTCTGTTAGTCTTAGGCCTAGGTTTAGGCTTAGGCTTATTGAGAACACAATCTAATTCTCCTTTTCAGGCATCAATTGTGCCCAGCGTTCGGGTGTCCGTGCCTCCCTCCGAGTGGGAGGACTCAGTGGGAGAAACAAGAGAATTATCAACTGATTCGGTGTCACAAGTCGAAATGATTCTCGATCAAATTGCTGCCAACTCGCCTGCCACTTTCCTATAATTCTTTCATTTTACCCTTTTTAAAGTGATATGACACGTGGTTTGGGGAAAAATCCAGGTCCGGTTTGTGCAGTTCCGGCACAGATGCGACACATATCGCATATAATACAGGGAATCAGCATGTGCTTCACAAACCACGTTTTTCTAGAGCTATTTACCATTTACTCTCTTGACAAGGAACAATTATTTACTAACTATGATTTATATAAAACCATGATACTGCGCAAAAACGGGTATTGGAAACGGGAAAGCAAAAGGTTGCTAATATTTGAGCTTATGTGTTTTAACATATTTCTAGTCAAACTATTAACCCCTTCCTGTAGTAGGACGGAAATCTACTCGAATTTCGCATATTTTGTTGCCGAGTATAATATGCTAATTGTATTACTATACATATGGTGATTTTATTACTATAAGTAAATAATATTTTTGAAATCAAA
>JAANDG010000886.1:0-41909 GCA_036852015.1 Pelodera strongyloides | reverse complement strand
CCGTGCGATGTGTTGAAGGTTCGAATCCTCCCTCCGACGCCAAATGTGGAGTTTTCTTAGAGGCTCATTCGCTTTACAAGGGAACTGCCTAGGTTCATATCTGAATTAAGAAAAGTTGTAATGCAAAAGTTGTAGAGAATTAAATTCTATTAAAGATGGCGCATTCAAAACGTGCCAGGCGTAATTATCGAGCAATTACGCATAACCATAACCGTCCCTTATGGGAGCCTGAAGTGATATATGATTTCGGTTACCACTTAGCATAATGGATAGCGCTTCTGACTGATAAGAGGAAGGTCAAGTGTCGATTCCTATCTGCGGAAGCTATTTTTGCGTTTTTGCTTGGGTATTTTTTTTTTACAATTTAGAGCTTAAATAATTGTTTCAAAACAAATTACTGTGTGTTTAAACAACTTTGCTTGTGTCGATAACACATTTATGCACTATTCAAGTAAAAAAATCGGGATTTGATTTTTCCATTTTTTTCATTAAATCATTGATGGTACCCATGGGTGAAAATATCGTCGAAAATTAAATGATGAAAACAACAACAAAATGAACACTTGACCTTCCTCTTATCAGTCAGAAGCGCTATCCATTATGATATTGTGGTCATATATCACTGAGGCTCCCATAAGGAACAGTTATGCGTAATTGCTCGATAATTACGTCTGGCACGTTTTGAATGCGCCATCTTTAATAGAATTTAATTCTGTACAACTTTTGCATTACAACTTTTCTTAATTCAGATATGAACCTAGGCAGTTCCCTTGTTAGTCGGAAACTATACGGTGGTGTAGTGACAGTGAGGGCTGATTCAGTGGAATGTGACCAGGGTTCGGATCCTAGCCCCAGCAAGAGTAGTTTTCGACAAAAAAAACTACAAAGTTGAAATTTCTATTTCTCTTATTTTAGACGGAGGCATGGATATGGGTGGAAAGAAGCATCACATGTGGATGTGGTTCCACACAACAATCGGAGACACGATTCTATTCGATTTTTGGAATGTCGAAACAACGGGAGGTACGTTCTGGATTGATCCTAATCACATACTAAACGTTCGCTGACCAGATCCTAAAGGGACACTAAACTCATGCGTGGCTGATCCTCGATTGATGATTAGTGACGCAAAAATACAAAACGAACGCGAAATAAGGTTCTTACAGTTTTGTTCACCCCGCTTGCAAACAAAATCCGTGCTTTTGCGCCTTCATGTGGTAATAACATATGGTAATTCAAACTACGTAAATTGTACAATAATGACGTCAAAGAAACCAACAAATCTAAAATAATTATACAGAAATGGTCTACTCTTGTTTTATCCTCTTCTTCGCTGCAATTGCACTGGAACTGACGAAATGGATGAGATGGCGTCTCGAACAGAAATTTGCAGGACAATGGTACGGTATTGATTATTTTAATTAATGTTTAAAGCAAGGCCGGTTTTTGAAACGTGCTTGCATACCTATGCATTTATGCAACGTGGGGTCTAATTGGGGGTCTAGTTTTTACTCTAATTTTTGCTCATTTGCATATGCTGCATAAGAAAGCAGGTGTACGCATTGCGTTTCAAGAACCGGCCGGTATTTCGCTTTAAAATCCACAAAACTCAAATAGCAATATTCTACGTCAAGCACTTTGTTGAAGTCTTGTGACCCTAACAGAATCATGAGAGGAATCGAACGCTGGATGTGTGGGTGAGCGCCTGGCTCGCTAACCGCTAGACCATTCGTCCTCTTTGATGATTCCAGATTCCAGGTCTCCCACCTATTTCGGTCGTCTGCTCTCCCTTCCCCACATTCTTCAATGTATCCTTTTCACTGCACATCTGATCCTCGGATATCTTCTTATGTTAGCGTTCATGACTTTCTCCATTTGGGTTGGAATTGCGATCTCTGCAGGTTGGTACCTTTACTGCTTCATTACCGCTAGTTTCACCGACTAGCAATGTTTCATACAGGTGTTGTAGTTTGTAGTTGTAGCATATATAGTACCTTTGCTCTCGTGGGCCTTTGTTTGATAGCTTACAATTAGCGAATAGAGAAAGCGAAATTTTCATGAAAATGAGACAAACCAACCAAGAACTATCATATTGTTAGAAAGGTAAGTAAATGTGTTCGAAATGGACTGCGGACTGCTCAATGAAGCATATCTCTTCGTTTATGTAACTGGCTCTGGGCTCAGAACGGATGCTGTACCGATGCAACTAGTCTATATCTTATTATATAAAGGAGAAGTGTTTGAAGGCTTGGATGACCGCAACGAAGCACTTTCATCAAGTTTCAGGAAATACACAATGGAACAAAACGTAAAAAAAATCATTGCCTCGTATGGGGTTCGAACCCTCGACCTCTCGCTTTAGAGTTCTGGTAAGGAGTTCCAAATGGGTAAAACTCATGAAGAACCTTTTAAGGCGCAGCAGTTGGCTATCTCCTTTTTGGCATCCGCCCAGCTCATCAGTCTCGAAACCCTCCCCAGTCAGAAGAAAACTGTTGCGGTTGATCGATGACAAGCACATTGGGTACAGCACATTCAATAGGCATTGTCCTTGAGGTTCTATCTACACAAACCACGTGCAATACCACTTTAACAGTGCATGTGTTATATTCAATAGATTTTTTGATAGTTATTAATAACAGTTCAATAATTGTAAGCTTATTAATAGGTCGGAATCGCTTAAAAATCGTTAATTTTATGCCTACGCGATAAGTAATGTATATTGAAGTAGCGCTAGTATTTTTTCAAATTTGAACTGTTTTACAATATAAGCAACTAAAAATAAGTCCAATAACGATTTTTGAGGTGATTCTGAAATTTGTTAATAGTGTTAGATTCGTTACTATATCTAAAAGGCTGTGATGTTATGTTATCATGTGATAATTATTATAATGATGTATCATGTTCCATTTTATATAAAAATGCACGTCTTTGTATCTGGATACATTCTCAATCTTGATTTTCAAAATATTAATATGCAGGAGTTTATTCACTTATCTTATTCATGTTGCCGATATTTTCACGGGTTTTCAGTCGAATAAAATTCTCAATAAGAAAAATTGTTATTGTTTATAATCGCTTTTGGCGTGTCAATCGCCTTGACTTACTTTCCAAATAATTATCGTAATTTCTTACAATTAGCGTAAATTCTTTAGTGGATGTGATGTTCTTCTGCGTTATTCTTTATTAACTTTATACTTTATTAACGCTAGCTGGAATGATTGGAACTTATTACCTATACTAGGTTAAATGTTTTTACAGGATAATATTGGTAACCATACCACACAAATTATTCCCCTATCGTCGCGTGTCTGCAAAACTTTTCTAAATATCGATTTTCCACTCAGATCAATAAATTCGCCGCGAGCGATCAATAAATCAATATCACAATGATGATGATGACTATGTACTTCCATTTTCGGATTGGAGATCCAATTCTACTCAAGGAATGGGTACCAGGAAATGTGGCAGGTTAGAAGATAATAATATTGATTGATATTGATTATTAAAATTATTGATTCATTGTTTGGAAGCTGGATTTTGTCTGAAAGCTTTCTTTTTAATAATCGTTACAACAAGATCGTTTGCTGAAACGCTGAGGACATTTAGAAGCCAAATTGTAATTGTATAAGTTGAACTAACGTTTTAGAACACCAACTTATTGATAAATGTAGTTTGCGCCCAATAAAATATATGATGCAAATCGACTAACATAATATGTTTGAATAATATATTATACCAATTTCGTATACCATTTCCAGGGTATGTCTTCTCCTGCATCGCCGTGGGTGCATTAGCCGCCTTCTTTGAATTTCTAAAATACGGTCGATATTCTTTGGGAAAACAAGTGGAAGAACGAGTAAGATAATTTTAATTATCTTCTTCAGGAATTTTAATTAGTTTTTCTAATTAGTTTGAACCGTGAACAGTAAGTAGCTTTGAAAATCAATTGGTCATATAAAAGGATGCTATTAGAAGAGAGGTTGATGCAATAGGGTCGCCTAGTGTTTGAAAGTCAAACTCTCGTGCAAGAGGTCAAGGGTTCAGTTCCTGTGGTGCCGACCTCTCAGGCTTCAGGTATCGGCTTGCGACCACTTCTCGAGCTAATGCTGATATTTCCTAGAAACATACGATCTAAATATAAAGAATATGTATTGCAGTGCCGTTGTGAGAACGAGACAGTATGTCCTTGTGGAGAGCTCACACATTCAGACGCAGACAGCGTCCTTATAGAAAACACCAGACACATACCGTATGTTTTTTTCTTGGTTGGTGATCAATATATTTGACAATAGTCGGCTAACGCCTGAGGCGGCTTTCCATTATTTCACATACGTTTCAACATATGGGAGTGGAGATGTTCAGCATACATTTCAATATTTGGGAGTCGTTTACATAGTTGTCTAATATCAATATCCGTATTACCTTGTGAGAAACTCTTTCTAGATGGGCAGCATTCATCGACGGACGCCATGTGCTCAACACTTTAACAATGTTTTTCCAGGTAAAATTAGTTCTTCACTTTCTATCATAGCAGGGCTCCGCCATCGCTCTCAAGTAGTGCGCGAGGTGGACGCAGTTTGCCGCACACTTTTCGCAGCCAAACCTTGTCATCTGGAACAGAGCGCGCCATATGAACGGCACTGCGTAGGCTTAAAGCGGTATAACAGCCGGTTTTTGAAACGTATGGCGCAAGCTGAATTTCCATGTATTCTATGCACATATCGCTTTAAACTCCTTACTCGGACTATTTTCAGACATTCCTCGGTCTTTCTCTGATGATGGTCGCCATGACCTATAATGTCCCTTTGGTGGCGAGTGTAATTGCCGGCCATTCAATTGCCTATTTCCTGATTGGGCCATTACTCACCATTGAAGAACACGAAAAAATGGGAGCTGATTGCTGTGGATAATATAATTACAATTATCTTAGATACAGTACTTTACAGTAATAAAGATTCTCGTATTTGGTACCAGACGGCTATCGCTACCTGAGGCGACTACTCAGGCGATCCTACTAATATACTGCTACTAATATACTATATGAAACGCCTGAAACGTATATTCTCCAAGTTTATGTAAAAAAATTTGATTGCGTTTATTTTGAAGAGTTGTGAAAAGGGACTACTTATACCTAGCGACTGAAACGCAGCATTCCGGTTCGTTCACACAAAAAAACCTTTATATAATAAAGAATGCCTGGATACCACACATGCAGATGACGTATAAAAACTTGAGAAGTTTGGAAACCGGCTAGCCATCGTTAAGTTTACATCGTGAAAGTTGGCGTGCAACAGGCAACGATATGGCGCACAGGGATTGTCCTAATTTAATTTTCTCTATGTCAAATGCTCTCATCCAATAAATCAAAGAAACAATAAATGGATAATAATATGAGAACTATATTAGAAAAAATAAATAAAAATTATGATAATAAATATATAAATAAACTGAAGTAATAAAATTCAATATCAAGCTCGAGCTTGACAACCCGTTTCGGCCCCTAAGCCACAGACGGGATTTACAATTGCGGAGGGCCATCATCAGTGTGATGCCGCAATTGAAATTCTTAACTAAATTAATATAAAGTAGAAATTGTACACTAATTTTGAGAGTATTAACTAATAAATAATATAGTGAAATTATACTAGAGTGCTATTTTAGAATTTAGAATAATGGTAAATAAGAATAAAATTAGAATACTTAGAAGAAATGGTATGAATGGCATTGTAATTGTAAGTCTTGGTAAGGATGTATTTGGTAGTGCTAGTATCATAGAGTGCGAGACAGAAGAGAGCGATAGACATGCAGTGACATCTGTAGGTATAAGGCATGGCCCTCCCGTACTATGTGCGTAGAGTATATTGATCCTAGCTAACCTATCTGTGAAGTAAAGAACATAGCGACATTGATAGCAATCTCAAATTGAATGCAACCATTTTAGCATATGCTTTGAGGTAAGGTCATATTTATGAGTAATGATGGGATATTTGTGCAGTACTTTGCTAATGGTACTCAAAATAATAGGTTTAGGGTATTTGTTAGAGATAAGTTTATAAACGAATTGCGTAACCTTGGATTTGAAGAAATCTATAGTAGATGTGCATCGATTAATTCGGATTATCTCGCCAATAATACAACTAATTTTGATTTTGATACTAATATTACTGTCATACATAGGAAACCGAATAACATCGAAGGTGTAATCGTCTGTCCTATTATACATATTAACGGTCCATATATCGTTAGTTCTTTTTAAGTATAAATCGAGGAAAGCTGCTTCTTTTGTGGAGGTATTGGCGGGTTCTAGAGTTAAGGAGTTGGGATATATATTACACACCGCGGAAAGAATATTATGATCATTATAGAAAATGGCAATATCGTCCATGTACCTTTTAATATCGGTTTTAAAGGAGATTTGAACATTAGCGGGTATTTTAAGATACTTGAACTCAATCATAGAGAGAGTCAAATCTGCTAGTAAAGGAGAAGCATTCCCTCCTTGTGGTACACCTTTAATTTGATGAAATACCTTATTACGAAAAATCAGAAAGCTGTTTTTAACAATATAGCTAATAACGTTAATGAGTTCACTTTTCGAGTAGCAATTTTTACCGTAAGTGTCAGAATAAAAGCACTTATTGTACCCAATATTAAGATAATCTTTATTAGCATTTTTAAAACAAATATCAATAAGATGGAAGATGTTATCGAGAACACAGTTATGTGGTAAATTAGTGAATAAACTAGTAAAATCCATAATCTTTACGTTTTGATATTTGTTGAGACTCGCGGTGCAGGTCAACAGAAAGAGAATTATCGATCGAAAAATAACGCAACTTATTTTCATTCCAGTTTCCTGCAGCCTTACAATAGTTTCGAAAATGCGTTTTGAAATGTTTTAAAGCTTTTTGAAGCATTACGGAAAGAGTTTTAAGTGAGCTGTTTTTGGCTGCTGTTATGAATCGCATTTTTACTGTGGGTTTATGTAATTTGGGTATGCCATATATAATTGGAAGATTCGAATCACTATCGGAGCATTCAATACCTAAGATCTTACAATATTGGATATGGCGTGATACAATAGCTTCAGGGGGTTCAATAGTGTAAGGTTGATATGTGTCATTACCGCGAATTTCTGCAACACGTGCGTTATCCTTAGTAACTTGTGTGATACCTAATTCTTTAAAGATATGAAATGAATACAGGATTGGGACATGAAAAACAGAAATTTGCAGAGGCCTTATCTACGCATGTTAATATAAAGTATTGTTTAAGCTTACGGAGCTCATGTGCTATTTGACAATTATTTGCACTATTAAATTTAAGTTTGTAGTTAGTAGCTTGGTTATATAGGAAAGAGTAATCAGGTGCGATTATGTTTGCTTTTGTAAATGTCTGGAAAGACTTGTAGTCAAGTTATCCATAGAAACTTTTAGTAGACTTTGAATTTTTTCCTTTCTGAAAGGTTCCCTAAATTTTGTACCTTTGCCTAAAAGCTCAGAAGCTTTAGGATAAAATTCTTTGAATATTTCACTATTACCGGTAATTATATGTTGAGAACCATCATGAGTAATTATTTCTTTTGCGGAACAATACTGCAGGTATTTAAGACAATTGCACTGATAATTCTTCGATATACTGCCTGTGGAGACAAATGCCTTATAGTTGAAAAGAGAGGGACCAAGGGGTGTATTATAGTGATATCTGAACGCAATCTTAGGTAGAAGAGAAAGAGGGATATTATTGATTTGAAAAAGACGTTTAATTGCTGTTTTTATTTTATATTGTAAGTTGCATTTTTCATTTATGAATTCAATATATGGAATAGTAACGGTAAAATCTGGTTTTTTAGGGGGTTGACTGTATCGGGTATGATCTTGGGACATGCTGATCTTACCACAAAGTGCTTCAATATTTAGTTTACTTTGTTTACTACATTCAGCTGAAAAAAATATTTATTGATAAGATATTTTTTAATCTTTAGCGGTAGAGTGTTATTTAGTTTAGTAATTTCCTTATAGTCTATAGGCTTGGACAAGTCAGGAATTGTAAATTGAGTAGAATTTTTAATACGTTTATTTCTTTTACCTCGGTTTTTTTGGGGGTCTAATTACCTTGAGAGAAAAATAGGGCATGTTTTTGTTACCAAGGCTGATTCTGTCATTATCGCTGATAAGTCCATAACCCTTAATTTGATCATTGAGTCCATAAGGATGAGCCGTATTCAAAAGTTTAATCCAAAATAATTCTTTATTTCTACGAATACTTGTATCCTGGTTTTCAGAAAGGCTGTCCAGAATGTGAATTGAGAATGTTTTATCTTGACATCCCGATTGACAGTCAGCAAAGTGCTTATACAAAATTGCTGTTTTAGACTCTTTCTTTATATTATATCGGTGTTGACTAAATCGGGCCTTAAGAGTACGCTTAGATTCACCAACATATTGAATACCGCATTTACCACAAGAAATACAGTATATAATTCCCTTGCTTTCGCAATTGGAATTCTTAGTACAGTAAGTGTAACTAGAATATTTAGTGGAACTGCTATAAACAATACCTTCAAATGAAATAATGGGACATATTCTACAACGAATGTTGTTACATTTAGTTCCATCTTCTTTAGTACCTTCCAAAGAGGTAATTATAAGATTACGACCAAGCTTTTGGGAAGTAAAGTTGTTGAGACAATAGTATTCTGATTTGTTAGCAGGGCATAACATTCCTCCGTTCGGCCGCCCTCGACCTTAGGAGTAAGCTAGTCGGGAGGACACTTCGACTCCTCTCGGAACCTAACATGGCGAAGTAGAGATTAAAAAACCTCTGCCACGTTGGTACGAGGGTCCTCGGGAACCGTACCTTCATGCCACTCCCATATTTACTAGCATTACTATGAAGGGGGTTCCTACAAGGAATGTGGTAGTAATGTTTATTTTTAGAAAAATAAGGTAAAACTGATAGTCCACTAGCCCTCATAGTACCGGGTGAAGCAAGACTGATAGCCAATAACGTATCCAAACAAAATTAAAGCTTCATACTATTATTTAAATTAATTACTAAGTTTGTAGTAAATACTGTAAGACCTAGAGCTACGTCTTAGGTCACGCCACAGGTATTACGTTTAAGGGAATGAAATTTGAAGAAAATAAGTAATAACAATATGTAAATGTAGGGATATGACATTTAAAGGAAGAGTAAGTGTAATACAGTAAGAATTGAAAAAAATTAGGGGGTATATGAAAAAAAAAAGACAATGACTTTAGAGGGGTATATGCCGGTCTGGTACGAAAAAGGTCTGAGAAAAATATGGAATTACAAAAGTTGTAAATGAAGTATAGGTAAATTGAAATGGAAAATAACAACTGTGATAATAATTCAGTGAAACATTTTGAATATATGAAACACGTAATGAAATAAATTGAAAATTGGATACAATATGAACAAATAATCTATTAGGAAATCAATATTATTATAACTTAAATTAAAAGACAATGATATCCCGAAGGATATGCAAATGAGTAAAAAGATGTCCCTAAGGACATCGTCATCCCGGAGGACGACAAGGTGTAGATGCCACGAGGACATCGTCATCCCGGAGGACGACAAGGTGTAGATGCCACGAGGACATCGTCATCCCGGAGGACGACAAGGTGTAGATGCCACAAGGACATCGTCATCCCGGAGGACGACAAGGTGTAGATGCCACGAGGACATCGTCATCCCGGAGGACGACAAGGTGTAGATGCCACGAGGACATCGTCATCCCGGAGGACGACAAGGTGTAGATGCCACAAGGACATCGTCATCCCGGAGGACGACAAGGTGTAGATGCCACGAGGACATCGTCATCCCGGAGGACGACAAGGTGTAGATGCCACGAGGACATCGTCATCCCGGAGGACGACAAGGTGTAGATGCCACGAGGACATCGTCATCCCGGAGGACGACAAGGTGTAGATGCCACGAGGAAATCGTCATCCCGGAGGACAACAAGGTGTAGATGCCACAAGGACATCGTCATCCGGAGGACGACAAGGTGTAGATGCCACGAGGACATCGTCATCCCGGAGGACGACAAGGTGTAGATGCCACGAGGACATCGTCATCCCGGAGGACGACAAGGTGTAGATGCCACGAGGACATCGTCATCCCGGAGGACGACAAGGTGTAGATGCCACGAGGACATCGTCATCCCGGAGGACGACAAGGTGTAGATGCCACAAGGACATCGTCATCCCGGAGGACGACAAGGTGTAGATGCCACAAGGACATCGTCATCCCGGAGGACGACAAGGTGTAGATGCCACGAGGACATCGTCATCCCGGGAGGACGACAAGGTGTAGATGCCACAAGGACATCGTCATCCCGGAGGACGACAAGGTGTAGATGCCACGAGGACATCGTCATCCCGGAGGACGACAAGGTGTAGATGCCACGAGGACATCGTCATCCCGGAGGACGACAAGGTGTAGATGCCACGAGGACATCGTCATCCCGGAGGACGACAGTACAAATAAGTATAAGCTGTGGAGTACAAATAAAACGAACAATAGAGAAGTACTCTACTATAAGTGGGGCTGAAAGAGAATAACGAAAACAAAAATAATACCTGAGAAGAGTTAAATAAGGATATGGTACTCTGAACTTTTTGTTGCGAACGGGGAAATTAATCCTCCTGTATCTGCAACTCAAAGTTCGATATGCAATAAATCAAAGAAACAATAAATGGATAATAATATGAGAACTATATTAGAAAAAATAAATAAAAATTATGATAATAAATATATAAATAAACTGAAGTAATAAAATTCAATATCAAGCTCGAGCTTGACAACCCGTTTCGGCCCCTAAGCCACAGACGGTGATTTACAATTGCGGAGGGGCCATCATCAGTGTGATGCCGCAATTGAAATTCTAAACTAAATTAATATAAAGTAGAAATTGTACACTAATTTTTGAGAGTATTAACTAATAAATAATATAGTGAAATTATACTAGAGTGCTATTTTAGAATTTAGAATAATGGTAAATAAGAATAAAATTAGAATACTTAGAAGAAATGGTATGAATGGCATTGTAATTGTAAGTCTTGGTAAGGATGTATTTGGTAGTGCTAGTATCATAGAGTGCGAAAAGGAATAAACTATTATATAAGTGGTTCAATAAGATTATAATAGTAGTATTTCAACTGTCTATTATAATAATTATAGAAATACACTTCCAACATTCCCCATAGTATTTTAGTAAATGTATAGTGCCTCGAAATCGTTCGTTTCCCCTCCCTTTGCTCCCCTTTTTTAACACTTTTTTATGTGATTAGTTGGTGTTAAGCCAGGCGCTGTAATGTCAGTGTTCCCCCAAACTACATTATTATATATATACTTTTCTTTATAAACTACATTATTTTGACTTTTTATTGTATTAATTTATCATTAATTATGTATCTTTATTCACGTGGCAAATATCTCGTGACTATAACTATACAATTTTCACACATAAATTTTAATTGTAGAAGAACTTTTACAAAATACTAAAGTTGTATAATACATTTAAAATAGAATTCTTTCAGCACTATATAAGTACAGAAAAAACTGAGTATCTATTCACTTTATTAGTTGAAGGAAAAGTAAAAAAAATTAAAACTTCTAAACGATAATATTTTTCAAACCAGTAAAGCGAAATCCTTTGTTAGCGCGATAGCGCTAACATAGTTTGGGTTTGATCCGAGAGCCCGTTTTTCCAGTTTTCACCCTGAATTTGGTCCTAGACCAAAAATTGAAATTCTTTTGGTCTAATTAGTGAAAAGACCACATTTCATAATACCTGCGAAAATTTCAGATAAAAATATCAACTTGCACGAAATTTATGATCAAATAAGCAAAATTTGCAAAACATGCGGAAGAAATGTCTGCGCGTGTGTGTGTGCACCCCCCCCCGCCCCGATCAAGTGAGAGAGAACCTAGTCTTGCGCGCACCCAATTAACTAACAGACGGTATTTTTGACGCTTAATTTATTGAATACTTTATTTGCAAACGAAATTATTAATCATTATAGTCTTAGTTTCATTTTTCTGTTCTTTAGTAGGTAAATAACTCTAAGTGCGCGCTAACAGTGCGCGCCGTTGAAACACTATACAACGTTTCAGGGGTATATTTATTCAGGGCAAAAGTGCTTATTAGTTACTAAATATTATTATTATTATTGTTGCCAACTAGCTTTTCAAAGCGAATAAAGTTAAGTCGTCCGGGGAAGTGGTTGTCAAATATTTTCAAAATTCTATCTGAAAATCATGAATCTCGGCTTATGGGAGCACGTACGGAATTTCTGCAAAACCAAAGCATAATTTTAAGAAACCGCAATTTGTTTGTGCAGTCTAAAATTAAAAATTAATAGTAACTAAAACGTCTTATTTGGCACATGCAACCATCCGAAGTGGTTATTTCCGGTTACCTATGAACTATGAAGCCTATGAAGGGAAGTGAGGCATGATTGAAGCACATTATTGATTGATTGCCGCGAATTTTTTATTCTAATTATACTGATTTGCATGGGAATGTAGTGTTCGGAAATCAGTTCAAATCCGAATGTTAGCCGCTTTAATTAAACGTTCGAGCCCATTTCAAAATACTTTTCCATATTATCCGCGGTCACGAACGATATATTGCTTGTTTTAAGAACTATATTTACCTGCAAAAAGTAATTAACCCTACAGTAAGTAATAAAGGATATATTTCTAAACTTACTCGGAAAGAAGTTTTGAAGTATTGAAATATGTATAAGTGCGCCGTTTCTAAACATCGCAATACGCGTACTCCAAACAATAACTTCCTTCAAAATGCGCCCAACAAGGTGATTTTTGTATCGTGATGTCCGTCGAATTCAGGAGTTCATTTTCAGAACTGCTATTAAACTAGCTCAAGTCAGTATATTTGCACAATTGCTTTAATTTTTGTGCTGAAAAAGGTAGTGTTTATTGTTTACGTTTTTCGCCATACTTTATTTGGCCGTGTTAAAATTTTCCCGAAAATTTTTTACGAGTTTTCTATTGGGGTGCGTGCGCCTATATACTTTTGTTCGTACTGCACTGTAGATGAGGCGAAAAATGCGAACTAGATTGTAAATGACCAAAAGGAAGCTTAATAGAACCAAGCAAGAGTCTGGCGCCGTGTGGGCGAGGTGTGCGGCGAGACTGCGAAACCCTTTTGTAATATGTAAAATAGGATGAGTGGGACACTTTTTTTGGATGGGCCTGAGCTTTTAACTGGTTTATATATAAAGGTTTATTGAGGATATGTAATTAACACATCTCAAAAGGTGACCCTAAGATACCACCCTTCACAACGCAGTATACTCACTTAAATGAGGAGGCTCACGAGAATGACGTGCTCAAATAGTTCCCTTTTATCGAAAGGTGATGGTATTAAATTCCGAAAGACATGCTTTACAAAGCAAAAGCTTTTAATTGGAAGCAGCAAATCAATATAAAACTATGAATTCTATTAAAATTTTGGATCGTAGTAAATAGTTGATTTAGAGAGTGCACATGCAAATTTGGTGCTGGCTTGCAAAATGACTTGTAAATTTGCATGCTCACTATGGAAATCAACTATTTACTACGATCCAAAATTTTGATGTAAATTAGGTCATGTGAAAAGAGGACAATATTTTATCGTGGAAAAGAGTCCTTGAATGGTAAGTTTGGGTTTCATCTTGTTTTAAATCTACGAAAAGAGGCCAATAATTTGAATAGGATTCTATAAAAAGTGGACAATATAAAATATAATATCCTCCTGAGCTTGCGCTCAAATAAGGCCTTTTAATTACCCAAACTGGGGCATTTCATTAATGCAATCAGTCTTCCGATTTTTACAGAAATTAACTTCTCAGTACTAAATGTATGTGTTACTATCTGAAGCGGCTTTTAGAATAGAATAGACGGTAAACGTGTTCCAGATTAGCGCGCCATCCAGTTAATAATAGGAAAACTAATGGCATAAAAGAAATGACCCAGTTTGGGTAATGAAAAGGCCTTATTTGAGCGCAAGCTCAGGAGGATATTATATTTTATATTGTCCACTTTTTATAGAATCCTATTCAAATTATTGGCCTCTTTTCGTAGATTTAAAACAAGATGAAACCCAAACTTACCATTCAAGGACTCTTTTCCACGATAAAATATACCGGTCGGTTTTTGAAACGCATCTCAAGTAATTGCATTCCTATGCATTTGTGCAACGTGGGATCTAATTTAATTGGGGTCTAGTTTTTATTCAAATTTTTGCTCATTTACATATGCTGCATATCAGGTGTACGCAATGCGCTTCAAAAACCGGTCGGTATTTCGCTTTAAAAACTCACAACCCCTTGAAAAATTTCGAAACTAGCACAATTTTCTTTCAAATTATACTTCAATTTTCCTTTGGCGCTCGTTTTTTCTATTTGTGCCACATGTGTTTGGTACAAGCGTACAAGGTCGTTTTAGAGAGTTTTCTGCGGCAATTTTCTACACAAAATGAAGTCAACACGAAACAGAAACATTGAACTTTGGCTTATGCTGTTTTTTAATTGAAATTAATTTATTTAAAAAAAAAGCAGTTTCACTTGTTACAGCATTTTTTATTTTTTAACAATAGTATTTGTGGTTCCTTTTCTAGTTTTCAAAAGTTTACTGTGGCTATTGGTGTTTTATCCCTTTCCTTTTTCTTTAACCTATTATACGTTTTGTATTAATTGTATTTTATTTTCAGCACCCAATAAATTAGATTTAAAAAAAACCTCCGTATATTTAATACTAATGATAATCTTTAAAAAAAAAAAGTCCACTTATTACATTTCAATGTTTGGTTTCCCCCCTGGCCTTTTCTATTCATTTCTTCGTTTTCTTTCTTTTTCTGGACGTAACCATGGTTTCAGATGCCGAAAAAGTGCAGGGGAAAACCCCCAAAACTGCTCAAATATGCCCAATCCCTGAGCTTTCTATATATAACTATTACTGTTTGAAATATTAGAAGATCAGGCCCCATAAAAATAGTTATTAGGATTTTTCTCGCCATATAAGTATGTATGTATGTAGTGATAGGCTCCTGCGTCATGCGCAGTCGTATGTAAAATATGAGCGAACGAAATATCGTAATTTCCGTAAACATCGTAACATGCGTTCGGAAATGTTCTACTATTATTTTACTTTTTTCATTGTATTTGTGCCCAGGGACCTGGGTCCCAGGCCCAGCGTGTCCCTAACGCGGGCCAGGTTCCCAAACGACATAAATAATGCCCTCTCCACCCATAGAAACATGAGACTAAACAAATAAAGAAAGTGGAAAATAGAGAAGACACGGCAAAGGGAAATTATATCATAGAAGATACGACTTTCACCCCGTTCACTATAGTTTTATTGAGTTTAGCCAGAGACGCAGGCTAAAAAAATGCATTCAAATGCTACAAAACTGACTTATGTCCTTCAAAAATTAAATTAGACGTTTACTTATTGAACACAAACAGGGTACCACTTCATTGTTTACTCTTTAGAGTTTACGTAGAGTACCATCCAATAATTTACTCCAATTATACCCTGCCCTGCCAATTAGCCATCGTGTTTTTTTCCCATCATATAAACCATTATTTTATGTAGTCCACGTGATTTTGAGATCACCTGCGCAACTTAATTAAAATATAAATTGAAATAAAAACTCAGCTGCACAAAAAGTATTTTCGGTATCAGGAATGCAATAAGCGCCAAGCGATCGTTGGTCTCAGAATTAATTTTTGGACTTATAAATTTTTTTCGATAAAGATCAGGATTTGGTTTATACGAAAAGAAGTACGTTAATGAACATAAACAAATTGCTAGGCCAATACAGAAGGCTTCATAATCCCGGTGTGGTCTTCTGTAGCTAATACAGGACAATTCTTTCGTAATGTGATAGTTACGAGTGACTGAAATTTAGCAAGGCTGGTAAATGCGTCCGTTACGGAAGATATGCGTTGTAGACACAGTGTTACCAGTGAAATGGTAGCTCAATCCCCTTACCGGGGAGCTTTTTTCTCACCGCTTACTGGGTGCACCGGTGCACCTTACTATGGAAATATCATCGTGGGTTGAAGAAAGGAAGTGATGTGCTAGGGGCCCAGTGGTAGTTGGCCCTATGATTCTGTTATCAATCCGGCAGAAGAAACCGACATCAAAATGTGTTTTAATAAATCATTTGTCCATTATGCTCAAATGACTGTGCCCTCATAAACTGGGCCCCTAGCACGTGACAATAATTTCATGGTTGGGCCCCTGGTGGGCCGCTCATTAAGCCCCAATTGTCCCTCCCTTTTGGGCATTTACGGACACCCCAAATCCATTGTATATGCAAATTTGCCGAGAAATCAAGATTCAGTGTGCTAGGCACTAAAGCTCAGTTTTGATTCTCAAATATTGCATAGTTCGATTTGTTTCTTATGCTATACATAAAAGCGAATCCACAGTCTTTCTTCCTATTGTTTTCAACTCTATTTTTGGTGAATATATATTATATATTCGCTTACGCTTCATCACAATTAGATTACATACAAACAATGTGACGTTATTTTCATGTGTCAGTCCCTTTATGGGCTATACAAATTTGCAGAATAAGCTGGAAAGGAGGCCGTGAAAAGCGAGTAAAGGAGAGGGAAAGATTGTGTATTATTGATAACACAAACTGACTGAGTCAGCATATAAAGAATAGGACAACATTTGGAGCAAACTCAGATTTTGATTTTACATTACTTGAAGTTTTTAGTTTTCTTACAGTTAGTAAAGCTATAATAGTATCCCATTTTGTTTACATTATTATTTTTGTTGGACAAGACTGGATGCAAATTAGCTCACTGTTCCCTTTGCTAACGATAACAGCACGTAGAAAATTGAGCATGCACGTTTTCTAATGGTCCTAACATTAACATGTGTCTAAAATTTGCATGTAGCCAAGCTTAGAGTTAAGAGATCAGTTGTCAAATTTAGATCGACAATATGGCCTTGGCCAACAAACCAATTACACCAAACAAGAAGGCACATGAAAACGAGTTGTCCTTTTTCCACTTCATGTATTTGCGCAACTGTTTTTATTTAGAGAAATCAATGCGAACTAGCATTTTAGAGTGGATGAATTTGGAGAGAGAGAGAGAGAGAGAGAGAGAGAGAGAGAGAGAGAGAGAGAGAGAGAGAGAGAGAGGAGGGAGAGAGAGAGAGAGAGAGAGAGAGAGAGAGAGAGAGAGAGAGAGAGAGAGAGAGAGAGAGAGAGAGAGAGCGAGAGAGAGGGAGGAGAGAGAGAGTGAGTGAGAGAGATACCGAGAGAGAGAGAGAGAGAGAGAGAGAGAGGAAGATAGAAAGGGAGAGAGAATTAGAGAGAGAGAGAGAGAGAGAGAGAGAGAGAGAGAGAGAGACTGTTGTAACTGTTTTCTCTGTTTTCTGTCATTCTGTTTTGTAGATAAAAACTCGAAAAATTGACCCGTTGCATCCATTCAATAAAAGAGTGTATGTTCAGTTTACAACATTCGTGATGTTTCTATTTTTTTATCGTAAAAAAAAGTAACTTTTGAAGTGAGCTGTTCAATTTTCGTTCTTTCTTTCTCAACCACAACGGCTAATTAAATTAGTTCTTTTATACTTTTCGTGCAATTTCTTAGTTCTGCCTCTCTCTCTCTCTCTCTCTACGTTCTCTACGGCCTCGTTCTTTCAATTCATAATGAATACAATTATATATTATATGTCATTTTCTAAGTTTCTTTTCCTTCACTTCCCATTACACTCAGTTTTCGTTTAATCCAATTCATTAAACCAAATGTAAAATGCCCCATAAATTTATTTATTCAATGAGCTAAACTATATTATAGTTCGCATATGATACCTAACACAACTAATAACAGTATTTTACCTGGATATGTCTATCAACAAATATTCCGCATTAACACACTACATTACATACATAATACCACTTGGCAATATGCACGGCATAAATTTTTATGCTTTTCGCGGGTCCTAGGCCTAGGGCTAGGGCTAGCGGCTAGCGGCCAGAAGCTTATGTCGGAACGACTAGGTTGAGCTCGTTTTTAGATCTGTACGTAAAAGTTTTAATTATAAACAACGCAATCTGCTGAATATTTATTACATATTTTCGATATTTTCGATATGATGATGTCAATGTTGATGGTGAAATTTAGCTGGAACCGACCGATATAGTCAGCCTTCACAAAATTAGAGACATACAAATTCTGTAGATTTGTCGAAGATTTCGAATTACGGCATGACCTAGGATCTATCCTCAAGCAACCGGACTGATTACAGATTACTAGCCCCGACTATGATGTAACGTTTCGTATACGAATAGTACTGACTTCCCCAGTATAAACTCACTTTCTCCTTGCTAATACACTCTGACATACATCCCAAATTCACCTAGCGACAGTAGTGAGTCATAGAACATAGTCGTTTGAAAACGGACAATTTTGGATTTAGAAATTTCGAAATGCCTAAGTGACACGGAGAGAGCGGAGGAAAAAAGAAAGATAATGAAGGAAAGAGAGACAGAGAGAAAGAAACAAAGGAAGAAAGACAAGAGGGAAGAGAGGTGAAGAGAGAGAGAAAGAGAGAGAGAGAACGGAGAGGATTTGGACAGAGAGAAATCGAGAAACATGCCTTGTTGCACGAGTTTTCACTAGTGAGCTTCTAACTTCTGACATGGTAGTGCACAGACGTTTTTCTTTAATACATCAGTTTTCCTTAGATAACAACAATATAACTATATTGTTCTCAATTCTAGTATTCACCCCTAGCCGGGATGCACATACTTTGCGTGAGAGCCTTTTATAGTGGGTGTTATCATTTCCATGATAACCATATCATTCCAGCTCAATAGTGATCCAAAATTCACTTTCACTTTCATTATTGTTCAACAAAAGCTATGTAACTTTCTATGTAGATTTTTACAACTGCATGTTTAAGTACCAAGAACATAGTAAGTTAGTAAGTACTCTGAAGCAGTGATTCGTTTCTATTTCTTTTGTTACTATCTCTCTCTCTCTCTCTCACTCTAAAATTTCATCACCTCTCTTCTGCTCTCGCCCCCCCCCTCTCTCTCCTCCCTCTCTCTCTCTCTCTCTCTCTCTCTCTCTCTCTCTCTCTATCACCCTCTGCAATCTGTCAATCGGATTGCGAATAACGCTGTTGTTATGCGGTGGGTCGTTATTCAGAATCCAGAGAGAGAACTCGGAGTGAGCGGGCCCAAAGGCTGCCCCCATTCTAGATTCTAGCGCCCCCATTTGAAGATAGAATTCCCAGTCACAAATCACCGCTTCCGAGACAATTTACGGTTCTTTCTCCGTTTTTCTCAGAAACTCATATTCATAGTTCCATGATTCTATTATCATTTCCGTGCGTACGAAATAATAATTTCTCCTTTGGTACGATAGATAAGGCTGTTAATATTAACTGGTTTGTAAAGGACCAAAGGGAACCTTGGGAGGGAGGTGTTAGATAGAGTAGAGTTAGGGTGATATGTGTTTGATAGTAAGTAGAATGATAGAGATGAATAAAAGAGTGGGCCCTGAAGTCGCATTTTCCTACAGAAATAAACGGAACTACCTTTTTATAGGCGCCTCACAATCAGCTTTTAAATAAACAGTTTCGCATCGTTCCTGCAAATACATGATGTGCCTCAATTATGACATAATTCACGGCAACCCCCAATTGCAAATCACAATGGTACATACTGATTAGTAGGGGTCGAGAGTCGAGAGCCCCCATATGTACAACATAATCATACTGTATTTCACACATCAATGACACTTACTACTTTTTCATGTTCTGGTTTTTCTCTCTCGCGTTTGAACTTCCTTACTATAATCTTACTATACAAAAAAAACGTTCTTTTCAGTGCATACACCTCAACAATCCAGCATGGCGGCAGCAAAGGACAAGCCAAAGTACGAGTTCAAATGGGACGCGAAGGAAGTCAAACCCAAGTAAGCAACATCGTTCGGTTTGATTACTGTACTTATAATTCTTGCGTTATCTGTAATCTACGCATATGCCTATGACACATGTGTGAAACTATGGTTACAATATTTTGACTGTGAAGCATGTAAATGGCTCACACCCACTTAAAAAAAAATTTCTGAGTGAGCCCAAAATACATATTTCATTTCCTAATCCTAGGCTATTTTTTATGTAGCCGCATATTATCTTCAGTTTGTAACTCTGAAACCTCAGAAATGCATTCTTGGGTGAAAAGGTTAGACTATGGTACCATGGGTTTTGCTTGTGTGTTAATCAAAATAATTTACGTTTACAACTCATACAGCAACTTCCTCACAGAACATTTCGAATAACTTCTTTATGACAGTGAGCATTATTACCTCGTTTTTCTTTCGCCTGCGTGTAAATTCGTCCCTTCGATTTGATAAATATATATGAACGGAATAATTTTGACACAATGAGCTTCACCTCACTTTATGTATTTCACCACATGACACACTTATCCAAAGAAAACACAAAATACATGTAGGGAGAGGAAACTTGAGTAGTCCGAAAGGTCTAATCAGTAAGGTATAACAGCCGATTTTGAAAAGTACTTGGACGCTGTACGCTGTACTCCCATGTTGCGTATGCAAATAACTGCCCGGTTTCTAGCCTAATTAAAATAATTTGCATACAACATACAGAAATGGAATTGTCCATACGTTTCAAAAAACCGGCCGTTATATCGCTTTAAACCAGAACCTTTTAAAAAGTAAAAAAAATGTGAGCAACTACATTCCCATGTATTTATGCCAAGGGAGCTCGATTCTTAATTCGAATCACACTCTACTGCTTCACTCTCATTTAGATGGGAGGCTTTCATGAAATTCGGTGCGGCAACGGCAACAGAAATGACTGGGAAAAACTTCGATAAATGGTTGAAGGTTAGCGGCCACACAAATACTATAATTTACAATAGATAATCCTTCATCACGCAACTACGTGAAAATTGGGGTAGGATAAATTAAAGTATATTATCGTACAATAAATATCCAAAAGTCCACCTGTTAAAAAAAGCGAACGATCCATTTCAGGACGCCGGAGTAATTGACTCTAAGCACATAACTACCACAATGACAGGAATCGCTTTCAGCAAAGTCGCAGGGTAAGTGAAACTCTATGGCAATTTCAAATTTTGCCATTTCTTTAGAATTTAGATCATAAAAGCCGAACAATCAAACATTCAGGCCAAAAAAGAAAACTACATTTGCCGAAACCGCACAAGTATTGGCAAACGTTGCAGAGGACCGCGCAAGACAAGCCAAAACGAATCCTCAGGTATGTAAACTAGCGATTCGAGTTGCTGTTCGCAACTTGCGCACAATACTACATAAAAGTAACCCTACGATGCACTAATTACATTAAACGCGAGAAACCGCGCTCCTCGTTCGATACTTCGAATCAGTGCACAACCAAATAACCTGACCTAATAAATGAATAACTCGCTGACTCATGCATTCAAAATTATACTCTAACTGAACATTAGACAGGGCACCCACTACACCTCTGAACAACAGCGGCTCCTTGCTTCAAGTAGAGCGTGAGAAACATGGAAACATGTCAGCCAATATTAAGTAAACATATTGCTAATATTGTTTCAGGACGAGTTGGACATCATATGCGAAAGACTGGCCAAGCTTGAAGCTCCGACTGTGAACACAGCCGCAAAGGCCAATGCAAATGGCGTATACAGTCGTTTAACAGATCACACCAAGTATACTGGAGCACACAAGGAACGGTTCAATACAGATGGAACAGGCAAAGGAAAGGCAGGGAGAGAAGAGCTCAAAGACAACAGTGGATATGTCGGTGCTTACAAACACAAAGACACTTACGACGACGTTCATGGAAAACACTGAATCAACAACAATTCACCATAATCCTATCCATCATAATCTTCAATAAATTATTTTATAATGTGTGCAGAAGAAAAACAAAACATTATGTAACAAACATTTATAACAATAACAACGATTACTTGAGGGCAGCTGCATCATCAGCAACTTCCTTAGCTCTCTTTCCGCGGAATTTCCTTTCCGTGCGGAGAGCCCGGAGGAGTCTGTAAACTTCGACCTTCCTCTCAGCATCGGTAACCTTGCGGATCTCGACCTTCTTCTTCTTGGCATCAACGTGCTGGACAGGCAGAATCTTTCCGACAAGCTGGACAGCGGTCTTAATGTCAGCGACCTGAAAAAAGTCTTGCATGTAGGATAAATGTTGGGCGCTACAACAGTCTTTATCAAGTTTTCATTTACGGACAGTTGTGTGAATCCCATATATGCACTAGCTTAGCCCGAAGAGAAACTTAAGCGAAATACGAGCCCGTTTTTGAATCGCATCGTGGGCAACTGAGGTCTTACGCATTTATGCAATTTGCTCGAATTTAGCTAGATTTTTTTTCTCATTTGCATAAGAATCATGTGTACTCGATGCGTTTCAAAAACCGGCCGGTATTTTGCTTTAATAATAATAAAGTAATCATCTTCGTATGCCAATACCAAGAGAAAAATAAAATACCTGTTGTTCCTTCTTTCCGTCCTTGCTGAATTTGCCGTTCTTGGGGAAGAGAACAAGTTTGCTTCTATATTCCTTCAGACGCTCAGCATTCAACTGAAATTGATAATACTGTAAATAAATCATCTTAGGTCGATGTGCTCCACGTCAAATCAAACTTAGTAATTGCTCTATTGTAAACTGGCCGAGAACCTACATTTTTTTGTAAACGGGAGGGCACTCTCAACGTTTAAAATATATATCATCAAATACTGGCATATGATAGGCAAAAATGCTATCTATAATCCTAATAGCTCAATATGTTTAAACGACTCTAAGGGTAAAACACCTTGAACAAAAATACATATACACATTGATTGCCACAATTATCACGTTTTTATGTGCGCGAAATAAATTATTGATGTTACTATCTGTTACAATGCAATTTGGAGATCAGGGCATTTGAAAAAAATCCCCTTCGACTACAGGACAAAACGAACTAATCGAACAGGGTACACTGACAATTATTGCAATACGTAAAGTAGTCAACAAAAACAATACATGAAAGAAGATAGTATAATACCTTAAGAGCCTCCATGTTCTGGTTGGTGCGTCTGTAATCAATAGCGATCCCTACAGAGCGGGCGAAGTTTCTCTCAACACCAGCCTCCTTCAGCTCCTGGAGCGTGAATCCACGACCCAAACGGAGTTTGCTATTGTACCTGTTGGTAGGGCATCGCACAATAGGTCTGAAAAATACTTTGTAGTAGATGTCTCATATCAAAGCAGGGAATACTTTTTTTTTGAGGGGGGGGGGGGATATTCCGCGTGCATACTGGATTTGCATATTATTATTGCATATCCACTATATATTGTGGAATTTTTATTATTTCCGACGGCTGCGAACCAATGTTGAAACGTTTTTTTTATGTTAATTACAACCCGAGCGTTGTCCATTTAACATAACATAGCGATCGTAATTACAAGCCTTGATGCACTAGCGAACTTCAAACCCGTGTTATAAATGGACGGTATGTCGAGTTACGCAGATTCGTGCTTACCGCCTGCGAATGCGCAAGCCGGAAATTAGTCCCACACCCGTCATAACGCAAAAAAAATAAGCTCTTACCTGAGAAGTCCAGAAACAGGGCGAGGAGCAACGTCCTTGGCCTTCTTAAGACGGTTTTCTCTTCTACGAAGCTTGCGACCTGGTTGGTTGAACCATGTCTTTACCCGGGTTTGCCAATGTTTGCGCAAATGAGCGCTAGTGATACACTGATTACCCCTTGGAGCCATGGCTGAAAATTAAAAAAATATAGGAAGATAAAACGAAAACAGGATGACTTTATGAGTGACAAAAAAACGAGATAATTTTATAAATGACGAAAACAAGCTATTCTTTCAAAAAATTAAAAGAGCCTAAGCGGTTAAAACAACAACACTCGAGTTAAATATGTAGATTAATTGTGGAAAACAATAATAAGGTAAAGAAAACTTCAAAAATGTAAAATTACTCTGATACATGCAAACACCTTCGTAAAAAAATCAAAAAAGATTTAAAAAGTAACTTTGGTGCACCCCCCTTTGCGCCTACCGTACTTTCAAACGAGTGATGTGCAGGTTTAGTTACAGTACACCAATTTTGAGTCAACATTTGGGAGAAAATTTTCGACTTTTTTGGAATTTGCCTATTTATTTTCACATCACATCTTGTTTTGTACACTCTTTTTGATGTGTGTGGACCAGCAAACATTCTTTATCGTTTCCTGGTTTTTTTTGTTCCTGGTCACGCACGCATCCTGGCTCTATATTTTAGTGAATAAAAGACATTTTTGCTAAAACGTTTATCGATGTTTCATCAAAATTAAGGTTTCAATAATGACGAACACTTGAGCTCGTTGTTCGTATCTTCCAAGATACTGAAATTGCCGTTGATTTGATTCTCATATAGTGTTTGTTGCCATTCTTCCATCGGGTTCTAGTTTATTACATTTTATTTTGCAGGTAAAATGGCAGAAGAGGTCGAAGTTGATGACTGGGCCAACGAGCCTGTTGATACCATTGCTGAGGTTCCCGGACTTGATGCCCCTGAGGTCAAGTTGTTCGGAAAGTGGAATCTCCAGGAAGTCGATGTCTCTGACATCTCACTCGTTGATTATGTCTCCGTCAAGGACCGAGCTGCTAAGTACATCCCACACAACGCCCAGCGTTACCAGATGAAGAGATTCCGTAAGGCTACCTGCCCAATTGTTGAGCGTCTTGCCAACTCCCTTATGCAGCACGGCCGCAACAACGGAAAGAAGCTTATGGCTGTCCGCATCGTCAAGCACTCCTTCGAGATCATCCATCTTCTATCTGGAGAGGTAATTGTTTATCGTTTATATTTTGCGGTATTCCGATAACGGTTAATTTCTCACGAGTGTAACGTGTCTAAAATTTTTTAGCGGTGTATCAATATTCTACGTATGTAAACGTGGTTAATCGTCGTCTTTCAGAATCCCGTGCAAGTTTTGGTGAACGCTGTCATCAACTCTGGTCCCCGTGAAGACTCCACACGTATTGGTCGTGCTGGTACTGTACGTCGCCAGGCTGTTGACGTTTCTCCTCTGCGTCGTGTGAACCAGGTTTGTTGTTCTACTTCTGTATTTGTTTATGTATCCGTGCGATTATTCAGAGGACACCCACCTCCGAAAGGGTAGTTATTTCTGCGTTTGTAGATTCATTGATTCAGGCCTTGTATCTTCTTTCAACTGGAGCCAGGGAGTCTGCATTCCGCAACATCAAGTCTATCGCTGAATGCCTTGCCGATGAGCTCATCAATGCCGCCAAGGGAAGTTCCAACTCTTATGCTATCAAGAAGAAGGATGAGTTGGAGCGTGTCGCTAAGTCTAACCGTTAATTATGTATTGTTGATAAATTTGTTATTGTTCATTTGTTTTGTTTTGAAGGGAGAGAAGATATGTCTTATTGATTGGTTGACAGTAACATAATGGTACTACGCGCTTGTTATTAATTCCTTGGGTCACCTAAATTCAACTGCTGTAATATGCTTGTTATTCATGCATTAGTGCCGCTGGCGTTGCATTGGGCCTTTGCGGTGTCAACTTAGCTGTGCTGGTTAATTGTTCTGTTGAAGGAATGATATGATACTAGCTGTGCGGAGCTAAATTCCTCGCGCTTTTTACTAGAGCTTACGTACGATCCTTTGTCGCATCCTCATTAAATTATGCCAAGAATATAATCCGCATTGGATTGTTATGCTAAATGGTTTTCCGTGGAACTGTCCGTATACGCCTTATTATTTTTGAGGTCGCCCTGCCAAAAATGTGTACAACGGCAGTTTATTGTAAGCAGCCAGCTTTGGTTGCATGTATTCTTAGTTTGGGAAATTTGTACTGAACCACACGTTTGTTCGAATGTTGCTGAGTTGGATTGCTATGAATAATGCAAAATATTATTTGAATAATGGTTCTAGTGCTAACATAAGTCTAGCTTTGTGGTTATTAAGTAATCATCTTCATCCAACATGGGACATGAAATTCGCGATATTCTAGGAAAATCTAGCATTCATGACTAAATTAGTAATCGTTGGTACTGGTTTTTGTATGAAGCGAGGGATAGTTTTATGGAGTTTCTAAGTAGGCTGAAATACAGTATTTCATATTATATATGCAAGTTTTGTGCAGAAATACGTGTTATTGACAGAATCGCACCTAATTTTTGTGGGATACTTAGAAACCCCATAAAGAAGCTCACCTGATGTAGTTTGATTTGGGCGGTATAATTGCCGTAGGCTGGTATAATTACCGTAGGCTGTTTCATGCAATTGCTCTGTGCTTGTGTTGTTGCTGTTTTATCGATTCGTGAGAGGAAAGAAGACAATTGCATTGTGCTGGTAGATCAACCTAGAAGTTCGCCACTCGAGACCGCCGTTGTCAGTACTTCTTCTGCTGTATCACTCAACATTTCGTTGGTTGTCGTCAGTTTGGTATTTGCCCTTGATTCTCAGATCTGTCTTACAGTATGCCAGTCCCGTTTCCGTTCCTCCCAATATTTTCCTATCATATATGCTGTTTGGAGGAACTTTCCATTTGGAAAAGCTTTACACAAGAATCTGGTACTTTAAAGCGAAATACCGGCCGGTTTTTGAGACACATCAAGTGCACCATCATTCTTATGTATTTATGCGAAGTGGGGTCTAATCGGGGCCTATTTTTTATACTAAATTATGCTCATCTGCATATGATGCACATTGGTGTACTCGATGCGTATCAAAAAACCGGCCGGTATTTCGCTTTAAAAGATCAATTGGTCTTGTTTTCATCCCCGATTGTCCATTTTGAGCATGTGTATTTACCACGGGCCCTCCTTTCAGTTGTAATGAAAGTTCTCGCTCGCAGGAAGGAAGCGCCCATTCAACGCGCAGGACCCTCCGATGTTGGTATCACTTCTATTATTATAGAAAAACTTGAGATTGTTAGTTGTGCGCGAAGATATCTATAAAACCCAGACTAATTGTTGTTTTATGAACCGAACTTTTGACTACGCAGGCCAATTCTGTATTCACACCTATACCGCACGCGCGTAGACAAGCTAATACATTGGTAGACATAGAATAGACCTAACTTGTGACGTAGTACAGTACAGTATACGAAGCAGTTGATAGAGTAATTCCGAATTCCGATGGGCGAGAGTTTCTACACTCGTACTACACCACCACACTTCGAATGTGAGTTCCTCGGTGATATGCTATTGGCATAATATAAAGTGTTCAGCATGGCGAAGTAGAAGTTCCACGAGGGGCACCACGCACCTACTTTCGAGCTGAAGCCCTTGACAAGCCTGACCCTGTACTGAGAGATACTGAAGTAAGTTTCCATCTTACGAATCTTGTACTGAAGTAGGTGCTGGCACATCGCGTTGTTTGTTGCTCACGCTAAGCTAAAGGGCCGCGATCGTGGGCTCGGGCCTCCCTCAACTTTGCTTATCGTTGATGATGCACTGAAATCATATTTTTCGTTCCTTACGTACTGTGACGGTCAACATACGGTGTTTTTAGAATTCTCCTCACAGCAAGGAAGAAGAACTACCAGAGAGTTCTCTAACCGGCCGTACACCCAAGGAACTTGAAGGCCTTACCGAAGAGGTGGCCACTGAGCAGGAGGAGGAGAAGGCCGAGCCACTTCCAAGTTTGGCGAAGATCCTTCTCGCCTTGCGAGAGAAACGAAAGGTACTTTTATACTTGAGAAACTTTATCTGTATCTAAAACGCTGATAATATGATGCGGCACACATCAAACGTATATATGAATACTTTATTCAGTGTACACCGAAGTAAAGCGGAAGACAAAAAAAACGACAACAACAATGTAACAACAACAACAACAAAACAATATTTGCTACTTCGTAAAGCTCGATTAGATCAAGCTCGTCAATGCGGGTTTTAAACGAATCAACGGAACTCGAAAGAACAATACTTACATTCGCGGTTTCTTGGTGGGTGGGGGGTCATATAGTTCCTCAGTAGCATATTATTCCAAATTGTGTCTTTCAGTCCGGCATTCCTCTCCCTCCCACTCCTCCTGCGGGTCACCACTGGGAGCCAGTGGGAAACCCAAGCCTTGCCGAGATTCTCCTACACCGAAGGATTCTGAGAACTCAACAGTCCGAACTAAGACTCCGTCGGTCAACCCCATATGGCAGACAGGCTGTCAATCGTCTACTCTACAAACGAGTTGATGAATGATACACCATGTTTATGTATTGTGATAACTTCTCTGTTTTGTATTCCAGCTATCCTTTGACACTAACACGAAAGTGACGCATCCTTTTTCCAAAGTTTGTTCATTATAGCGAATCCATCCTTTTATTTATCATTTGTTACAACTCAGGTACTTTACCCCCCATTAACCTTCCTAACAATGCCTAACATCAATTACCTTATGCTTGTACATATTCAAAGCCGCTTGTATTTTGATCTCATTCTGTGAATATTCCATATACATATACTGTATTGACATTTGAAAAGCATCCCTATGATTTATCGCCAAGTGCATGTGAAATAAAGTGCTTACACAAACCACGCGAAAAATTCTCTTAAACAATTTAATGACGGAACATTTTCACAACAAAACAACAACCAATAACAACAACGGAAAACGAACACTAACAAACTATCATTATAATTACAGAAACCCGAACGTTAGTTAGTTAGCTTTGTAACAACATGTTACAGTAATGCAACTATTAGACAACAATAATCAGCGCTCACAAACTTACCATAGAATCGCCCTAAAACAAATTAGATAGACTCAACCGTAATTAACTCAATAACAACGAAAGAAAAGTTGTCTTACTTAGTTTTACCATAAACAAAACTAGTTCAGACTGCCTTAGCTTCTTGTAATTCTTCTTTTTCTTCAGTATTCCGTGAGATCGTCCGCTCTGAAGATGGAGCTTGAAGTCCATCGTCAACAACAGAAGTTTCCTGCTTCAAATTTCCACTTTCTTGGCCCAGATCAGTAGTTTCGTCGAATTCTCTTTCCATCTCTTCGTCTTTCTATAACGAAGTGGAGATTGAAAAAATGCACAGAGAACTTCTAACACAGCAAAACAGTGGGAGTGCCACGCCATGCTTTCTTGCTTACCATTCGAGCTTTAGGAAACGAATTTGAAGTACCAAACTTGTACCAGTAAAATACTACGAATGGTTAATACATTAAACATTTCCTACCTTTTCTTGTTGTGTATCAGTCACAGGGGCAGCATCACCCGGAAGCGTAACCTCTTGTTGTGCAGCTTTTGCAGTCGCAGCTGCCTCGGCAACAAATCCCCGCTCGGGAACTTCCGGCTCCTCAGCATCGACGGTAAAGTTGTGCAGTTGGAGATCGGACAACCATTTCATCATTCTGAAAAGAACCAAAGTACGCTGAATAGACCTCACAATACAATCAGAAGTAGACGCACACTAAACCATAGGAAAGGGAGGGGAGGGAACCTTTTGGCGAGGGTTCCCGGTTTTTTGGTGGGCCAAACCATTTCGTGACCATTCGTTCTCGAAAACAAGTGGTCATCACAAAGTCTCGCCAAATGGTCGGTAACCCACGAGATGGTTTCCTCGGTGAAAACCATTCGGTGACCGGCTACATATGGTTTCTATTTGAGTTCGGCAATTTGTTTTCCTATGACTATTATTAAAACAGGATGTACAGTACACCGTCATACACGTGTCATAGTGTGTACGTACCATCTCCTAGCGCTAGAATTATTAGCCGAAAACCAAGCAAAATTGGTTATATTAAGAAAGACAAATGCTAACTACATAGGAAATGGAAAACACCAAAAAAACACGGAACATGATCATCGAAAAACCCGCTCATGATCCGTGTTTTTTTCGAACATAATGGACGATTTTCTTATGTATTATTTTTCAGATTTTAGTAAAAACCCGTGTTTTTTTGGTGCAAACACCAAATAAGCACGGAACTTGGTCGAAAAAAACACGGATCATCAGTGATCGGTGTTTATTTGGAGCATGTTCGGGTTTTTCGTTGGTTTTTTCACAAAACCCGTGTTTTTTTCGTGTTTCCGTTTTCCTGTGCAAATACTGTGAAAACCCACGATTGTTCCCGAATTTCGGTGTCCATAATTTCATTCACAATGAACTTGTTCTTTAATTCCTCCACTCTCTTCTCTATATCTTCGCCCCAATTGCTTAGCGGTTCGTGGGATTTGGCAAACCTAGAAAACCGAAAGTAATTTTTAGATTACAATTAGCCATATAACGCTACCGAATCCATAATGAACTAGGTTAGACGAACCTCTATCTTTGCCGAAGGAGAAGGTATACATTAAAATGAATAATAATCACTTACTGTTTGTCGTATTTGTGATAGTGTAACCGCTCCAATACAAGACCGAGACCGGGTGCTCGTGGTACGTCCATCTATACATTAATGCATTCAAAGGTGATAATCAACCGAAATGAGATCAGCACATCGCTTACCGTAAATAACATAAAAAACACAGCGCTTACGGTAAATTACCAAATTACCATAATACAGTCACAGAATAGTAGACAAGATGCACGGGAAATGTTAATTACGTGCTAATTAAAGAATATATGCACCCAAAAACAACACTACTAATCAAAAGCAGAACATAGAAGCAAAATTTACTGACCCGTTTGCCCTCAAAAGAACGCTGAATATCGCTCTTATTCGCCAGCTCACGGATCACGGCAATTGTCATACCTGGAAAGGTTTACCGTGAAGTTAACAGTATATATATATCTGACAATATCCACAGGTTTTTTTGTTGCTGATACTCGTTTATTTTATTTTTCACCATTACCGTACAAATATTGCATATTTACACGTATCTTTATTTGTTGCTTTACAATATTATTGTTTGTAGGAGCGCTGATTGATTTTTCTCTGTCAGTAATGATCATTTCATTTCACAATTTACATTTACCAATTAGCAGAGCTCAACTCAAGATATCATTGGGGCTAACAAAGGCTATCCGCTATCATTGGCAAGCCCAGTTCAGCATAACCACCAGTTGCATGTATAAAGTAGGGGAAATATTCAGTTGTTGAAAGTAAAAGCTCACGTACCGATCATTTTCCTAATTTGATGCAGAATGAAACTCTGTCCTTTCACGCGAATTGTGATAAACTCCACGTCCTGGTTGCGTAATTCATCACTGAAACAATAAGTATAAAGCCTGATGTGTACAACAACAAATCTGAATTAAAACACATCCGCAGAGAAAAGAAACAACGCAACCGTGAGTGAGTTTCTAATGGCACTGTTTTGTAAAATAATGTCTCAGCAGTACCACAAATAAAGTTGGTATGCAAGTATGCACTAGCACAAAGCTCTACACAGAAATGCATTCTTGAAATGAATGCAGCAAGTACATCCTACAGTGGTTAACGGACGTATGCAACACAATAGTATTGAATACGAACAGAAACAAGAGCATAAGCATAGATAGACCAAAAATACAAAGAAATAAAAACTAACTGGAACAAAAATGGTTCTCCGGCTTCAAATTCGGTAATGTATCGGAAGCATGACCTATCGTTGAATGCCCTGAAATATATAAATAATTTTTTTTTCATATTAAAGAATAAGAAGAACAAAAAAACGGTCGAACGGAATAAACATTTACTACTAATTTAGAGGAAAGGCCAATTTCCATGGATGCCATGCAATGGCGTATTAGCGCATGAACTAACCACAGGAAAGTGAAAATCCCGGCCCCGATCATTTGTCAAAAAACCCCGATTCTTTCAAAAAACCCCACAAAAAGCCCGATCACGTCCCGATTTCGCCCCGATCACAAATAATCGGGGCATAATTGGGAACAAGGCCGGATTTCGCCCCGATTCTTTCAAAAAACCCCGATTTCCCCGACTGTACAGTGTTTGACAGAACACTCCCACATCCCCGACGATACCAGACACAGACTCCAGGTGATATTCGACAATTTGGGTTCAGTAACACCGGAGAATTAAGAAAACAAATTACAATACCTTACGCCTTACCGTCTACTTGTGTAGTTGAAAAAGTTGTGCGTTCCTTTGAAAATATCGAGCACTGCATTTAATTCTTGCACAGCATCACCGCTGAATCGAAAAGCTCCGTCTGTTCGCTAAATACAAAATACAGATAATAATTATGAAGATACATGATTCGATAAAGGGGTAAGCGGGAAACAAGCTAGCTACTATAAAAAGAATACATGAAAGGAAAGAAGTTTTCTACACAAAAAGGTAAAGGAGTTTCTATTAAAACACATAAGTGAGGAACTTGCGCCAACTTTAGATCAACAATCAACTAAAGTAAGCAAAGTACATATCAAATCAAAATCTAATTTAAAAGGAAAAAAAAAAAAAAAAAAAAAAAAAAAAAAAAAAAAAAAAAAAAAAAAAAAAAAAAAAAAAAAAAAAAAAAAAAAAAAAAAAAAAAAAGTAAAAAAAATGTAAACTTAAAACTTAGTATATGGAAAAGTGTAAAGAACAGTGAAGACATATAAAGTAAAAGAAAAAGAAGTTATTACCTGTGTCGGTTTGGCAAAAGTGAACGTTGGTAGGGTGTAGGCGTAGGTGCGCGCGTCGCAATTCTTCTGAGCGTGAAACTGGCTAGAAATATAATATAAAACAGTTTATAATACAATAGAATTACTCACTATATAAATACTGCGCCATAACAGGATATCAACAAGGCCAAGTTAATAAGGGTTCAATTTGAAGGGGAATTCCCTTACGGGTGTTTTTGCACAACCAAGGCATTTGAAATTGAAACTGATAGGTTTGGAATTGGAAGAGACAAGAGTCTAAGCAGTAGAAGATGGAGATGGATAGAGAACCTCTATACATAAACAGCCTATATCGAAACGGAATGCATGCACATTTTCCAAACTTGCACAACAGCACAACTAGAAAAAAAGAGTTGAATCAAGTTTCATTTAAACTTAATTAACCAAGAGTTGCATCAAGTTTCGTGTAAAGCGAAATACCGGCCGGTTTTTGACAACTGAATTTTATCGTATTTAGCCCGATTTTTTTTATTCTAATTTATGCTCATTTACACAGGCAGCATAAGAATTCAGGTCTACTCGATGTGTTTCAAAAACCGACCGGTATTTCGCTTTAAACTTAATTAACCATTAACCAATCCAGTTGAGCCAAGCCGGAAAGCTCCATAAATGATTCAGCAATCCGGAGATCACTGGACCGGCACTAATAATTTGAAACGTGTCTGGAAAAGGATCCCATATGCACCTCAACTGACCCATGATATTTTTGGATTTACATTTTTAGAAACTGATATTACCTGGTGGCTCTTCTGAATCCAAAAACGCGAATGTCCTCCGGAAGGTGATCGTTCATTCTGGCAGCGCCGTCTACACTCAAATCCTCCATACGGGGCAATTGTAATGAGCAGATCTGAATGTTTTATAATAAGATCTGATAGGGATGCAGGCCAGACAGACATATTTACGTAGTCACTCGACAATTTAAAGTGACAATTTTTGTACAGAACAGTAAGAATGGAATGCTTGTATTCAATCTTTATACCCCATTTACTCCCGAGAAGAGACATTGGAAGTGTGTATTCCAGTAGACGCAGACAATGAACAAAATATAAATCAAACAGCAAACAGAGTGAATAATGGATACTTACCTGCCGTACCGCACTGACTGCCCTATCGGTTCTAGCCGCTCTTTGGAAGAAAAAATCGAAGGGTTTCTCGAACTGAGCTTGTGTGATCCATTTATTCGCAAGGAGAGCTTTCAAAATATGACCCTCAATTGTCTCCTGAGCCACGCCCTTTTGAACCTAGAATTGCATAAACATAATAAAATAATATAAGTACAACCCTTTTGAACCAATAATAAATAAAAGTTCTAGCACAAGCACAAACCAGACCCTATGTGCAATTCATAGGATGTACGCAAACCAGAAAGCAGCGTACAATTAACTGTAACACTGTAACAAGGAACCGTTCACTAAAAAACACAAGTATAGTAAACAGTAATTGACGGAAAACTGGAAAACGACAGACATTGGGGCAATCGACCAGTAGGCAGTTTTATTAACGTTGTTATACATAAGTATAACTAATTTGGAGCTCGATAACTGAAGCATTATCTCATTATCTGGCAACATCATATCAAGATCCATAAGCGCAACTTTGTATAAATTAGTCGTTATCCCACAAATTTCAAGGGTCAATAAAAAAGCGAACCTGCATGCCAAAGTAATTCTTGCCTTGATAGCCCAGTAGCATAGCATATCGGAACGTTTTCACCCTTTTTTGACCATTTGGTGTTTCCGCCGCGCTTTCTGTTGTTGCGGCTAAAATAACTCCATTTAATCGGTAACAATGATTTAAAACCAATTATAAGAACCATAGAAACAAAAATAATTATAATTACACACACTATACGACACCTTTAGGTCTCACCGTATAATTAACGTGGTTCCAAATACAAATACTCGCCACCTGCGACTAACAGCCTTCTACTTTTTTTTTCAATTGTATTACTTGGCACCCTATAGTTTTAAATAAATTAAAGGTTTAGGAACTTACGTGTTCCAGGATGATGTTTCTCCACACGGCCATCGTGCACTTCATGCATAAGTTGTTCAGAGCGGGGAGGAGAACTTGCAGTCAATTGCTCGGTGACTTTAGTCATTCTGAATAATCGTTGTAGAAATCCCCTCAACATCACCAGAAGCACATATCTAAACCCAACGAAATAGAGCTGATGGCCAGGAACAGAATAGGTGTTATGATAACGACAGAAAAACGTGACCAGGCACTATGCCAGAATAATGTAAAATTGCAGAACAGAAAGGGTGAAACAAATTAACATTACATGCTTTTGCTATTATTTTGCACACAATTGAGCGCCATCCTCAATTAGTATTAAGTTCGTAGTAGTTTAGTTGTAAAATAGCATTGATCCATTGGGCAAATTTGCAAACAAGTATCAGTTTTGCATCTAACTAGTATCAATGCAAAATTGATCTATACTCTCAGAGAAGATTAGTATAGATGCTAATTAGCGGCTAGTTGCTCACTAAAGATTCACTAGTATGACACTAGTATAAGACGCAACGCGGCAACGCGGTCAGTAATGTACGGTAATTTGGATGTGGTTTTCGATGAACTCCCAAATGTAACGAATGTAAATTTAAAAAGAATACCCATTTATTAAAAATAAAATTGTAGCTATCTGCAGTTTGATATATAGACTGACATCTGATTTATTTATTTATTTGTTTTTGTTAAACATTTCCAAAGAGGTGGAACGTTATTTGGGCCGTGGTAGTGTATTTCGGAATGCCGTCCAAGTACTTATCATAAGAGATGTAAGGGGATTACTTGCCCCCTCTATCTAAAAGAATCAGAATGAGGCACAACCAACCACCATACATGAAGATTCAACTATGCTCACTATTCTTCGCCTTATGTATTATTGAATATGCAACATCCGTATTGTACAATCGCCTCTTCGACGTTTATTCTCAAGGTAATTCGTACGCCAATTAGTCGTAGTCTAGCTAAAAGTTACATGATAAACACAACATACTGGGTTGACATCAGTTGGAAGTGTGAAGATTATAATAATAGCTATTAAATTGTGTTTTAGTTACAATCGTCGTAAACACCCGTCTCGAAATCCGAACGATATAATTAACATTGAATTCAAACTGAAACTCACACAATTAGCGGACGTGGTGAGTTACCTAAATGATTCACATCTATAGTCTATAGATGAGATTACATGCTTCGTTTTCGTAAAAATATTGAGGATTGTGCTATGTTGTACTGGATTATTGAATTATAATAGAAGGATAGATATCCTTCGCACAAGGAATATTCACGCATTCTCTATTAATTGAAGGTTTTCTTTTTTATTTATTTCTGTTCAGCACGAGAAGCACCAGGTCGTCACTACGCACGGATGGCTTTCAAACGTAAGCTTTATGCTTTGCGTAAGATTTTGTACAGTATTTTTCCTGCGGAAATGTTCAGTCGGTGTGTATCAAGTTATACAAAAAATATCAAAATCAAGAGCGCGTTCCTTTACATTTACTCAGAGGTGGGTCAGTTGAATTCAAAGCGTATGACTGGATTCGCAGAGTAGAGCAGAAGCAGAGTGGACGGCGACTTCTAGTTGTCTATTTTCGTAATTTATTTCCCCTAACAGAAATGGTATGACTATTGTCTCTCATGGATTGCTCAACATTGTGGAAATGTTACACGTTTCGCCGTTCCTGGGGAAGTCATATGGTTACATGATGTTATTTTGTATAGTAAGTAAGTATTAGAGAATAAATTATGCGAATCTGCATGATCAGTTTAAACTGAAAGGCAACTTGCCACATGTCGAAAACCCTGTGGCAAGATGTATTTCTGTTTAAGCGGTCACCGCTTTGACCCTTATGTATACTAGTATACTTTGTGTTTTTATTAACTGCACACTATGAAAAACATAGTGTTGGAAAGAATTCAGACGAAAAACGCTGTTTTCAGCGAGAAAATAATTGATTAATAAAGTTGCGTCCGATCCAAGGTCCACAGTTAGCCATAAAACCAAATGTTACAATGCCCGCGAGGTATTCGACCGATTAATTAGTGGAATAACGTTCGTCGAGTCATTATCAGCACGGCCATATGATGGACAATTACTAGGGTTACGGTGCGTATTGGCTTGAGGACAAAAAATTTCGTCATCATTTTCTCACTGTTGCCGCATTTCTTGCAAACCATTTTCCCGTTATAAATTATGAAGATAATAAAAACACAAAGTCTACATAAATAAGGGCCAAAACGGTGACCGCGTCCCTTTAAACTGAATCTGCAACACTGTTTTCTGGTCGAAAACCCTGTGGCAAGATCAGTTTTAACTGAAAGGCAACTTGCCACACGGTTTTCTGGTCGAAAACTCTGTGGCAAGATCAGTTTAAACTGCAAGGCAACTTGCCACACGGTTTTCTGGTAGAAAACCCTGTGCCAAGATGTTGCCACACTGTTTTCTGGTCCAAAACCCTGTGGCAAGATGTATTTCGGTTGAAAATGAATCTGCCACACTGTTTTCTGATCGAAAACCCTGTGGCAAGATCAGTTTAAACTGAAAGGCAACTTGCCACACGGTTTTATGGTCGAAAACCCTGCGGCAAGATGTTTACCCACTGTTTTCTGACCGAAAACCCTGTGGCAAGATCAGTTTAAACTGAAAGGCAACTTGCCACACGGTTTTATGGTCGAAAACCCTGTGGCAAGATGTTGCCCCACTGTTTTCTGGTCGAAAACCCTGTGGCAAGATGTATTTCAGTTTTAAAATGAATCTGCCACACGGTTTTCTGGTCGAAAACCCTGTGGCAAGATCAGTTTAAACTGAAAGGCAATCGCCACACGGTTTTATGGTCGAAAACCCTGAGGCAAGATGTATTTCAGTTTAAAATGAATCTGCCACACTGTTTTCTGATCGAAAACCCTGTGGCAAGATCAGTTTAAACTGAAACGCGACTTGCCACACGGTTTTATGGTCGAAACCCCTGTGGCAAGATGTTGCCCCACTGTTTTCTGATCGAAAACCCTGTGGCAAGATGTTGCCCCACTGTTTTCTGGTCGAAAACCCTGTGGCAAGATCAGTTTAAACTGAAAGGCAACTTGCCACACGGTTTTATGGTCAAAAACCCTGTTGCAAGATCAGTTTAAACTGAAAGGCAACTTGCCACACGGTTTTATGGTCGAAAACCCTGTGGCAAGATCAGTTTAAACTGAAAGGCAACTTGCCACACGGATTTATGGTCGAAAACCCTGTGGCAAGATCAGTTTAAACTGAAAGGCAACTTGCCACACGGTTTTATGGTCGAAAACCCTGTGGCAAGATCAGTTTAAACTGAAAGGCAACTTGCCACACGGTTTTATGGTCGAAAACCCTGTGGCAAGATGTTGCCCCACTGTTTTCTGATCGAAAACCCTGTGGCACGATCAGTTTAAACTGAAAGGCAATCGCCACACGGTTTTATGGTCGAAAACCCTGTTGCAAGATCAGTTTAAACCGAAAGGCAACTTGCCACACGGTTTTATGGTCGAAAACCCTGTGGCAAGATCAGTTTAAACTGAAAGGCAACTTGCCACACGGTTTTATGGTCGAAAACCCTGTGGCAAGATCAGTTTAAACTGAAAGGCAACTTGCCACACGGTTTTATGGTCGAAAACCCTGTGGCAAGATGTTGCCCCACTGTTTTCTGATCGAAAACCCTGTGGCACGATCAGTTTAAACTGAAAGGCAATCGCCACACGGTTTTATGGTCGAAAACCCTGTGGCAAGATCAGTTTAAACTGAAAGGCAACTTGCCACACGGTTTTATGGTCGAAAACCCCGTGGCAAGATCAGTTTAAACTGAAAGGCCACTTGCCACACGGGTTTATGGTCGAAAACCCTGTGGCAAGATCAGTTTAAACTGAAAGGCAACTTGCCACACGGTTTTATGGTCGAAAACCCTGTGGCAAGATGTATTTCAGTTTAAAATGAATCTGCCACACTGTTTTCTGATCGAAAACCCTGTGGCAAGATCAGTTTAAACTGAAAGGCTACTTGCCACACGGTTTTATGGTCGACAACCCTGTGGCAAGATGTATTTCAGTTTAAAATGAATCTGCCACACTGTTTTCTGATCGAAAACCCTGTGGCAAGATCAGTTTAAACTGAAAGGCAACTTGCCACACGGTTTTATGGTCGAAAACCCTGTGGCAAGATCAGTTTAAACTGAAAGGCAACTTGCCACACGGTTTTATGGTCGAAAACCCTGTGGCAAGATGTTGCCCCACTGTTTTCTGGTCGAAAACCCTGTGACAACACGTATTTCAGTTTAAAATGAATCTGCCACACTGTTTTCTGATCGAAAACCCTGTGGCAAGATCAGTTTAAACTGAAAGGCAACTTGCCACACGGTTTTATGGTCGAAAACCCTGTGGAAAGATGTATTTCAGTTTAAAATGAATCTGCCACACTGTTTTCTGATCGAAAACCCTGTGGCAAGATCAGTTTAAACTGAAAGGCAACTTGCCACACGGTTTTATGGTCGAAAACCCTGTGGCAAGATGTTGCCCCACTGTTTTCTGATCGAAAACTCTGTGGCACGATCAGTTTAAACTGAAAGGCAACTTGCCACACGGTTTTATGGTCAAAAACCCTGTGGCAAGATGTTGCCCCACTGTTTTCTGATCGAAAACTCTGTGGCACGATCAGTTTAAACTGAAAGGCAACTTGCCACACGGTTTTATGGTCGAAAACCCTGTGGCAAGATGTTGCCCCACTGTTTTCTGGTAGAAAACCCTGTGGCAAGATCAGTTTAAACTGAAAGGCAACTTGCCACACGGTTTTATGGTCGAAAACCCTGTGGCAAGATCAGTTTAAACTGAAAGGCAACTTGCCACACGGTTTTATGGTCGAAAACCTGTGGCAAGATGTTGCCCCACTGTTTTCTGGTCGAAAACCCTGTGGCAAGATGTTGCCCCACTGTTTTCTGGTCGAAAACCCTGTGGCAAGATCAGTTTAAACTGAAAGGCAACTTGCCACACGGTTTTATGGTCAAAAACCCTGTGGCAAGATCAGTTTAAACTGAAAGGCAACTTGCCACACGGTTTTATGGTCGAAAACCCTGTGGCAAGATCAGTTTAAACTGAAAGGCAACTTGCCACACGGTTTTATGGTCGAAAACCCTGTGGCAAGATCAGTTTAAACTGAAAGGCAACTTGCCACACGGTTTTATGGTCGAAAACCCTGTGGCAAGATGTTGCCCCACTGTTTTCTGATCGAAAACCCTGTGGCACGATCAGTTTAAACTGAAAGGCAACTTGCCACACGGTTTTATGGTCGAAAACCCTGTGGCAAGATCAGTTTAAACTGAAAGGCAACTTGCCACACGGTTTTATGGTCGAAAACCCTGTGGCAAGATCAGTTTAAACTGAAAGGCCACTTGCCACACGGGTTTATGGTCGAAAACCCTGTGGCAAGATCAGTTTAAACTGAAAGGCAACTTGCCACACGGTTTTATGGTCGAAAACCCTGTGGCAAGATGTATTTCAGTTTAAAATGAATCTGCCACACTGTTTTCTGATCGAAAACCCTGTGGCAAGATCAGTTTAAACTGAAAGGCTACTTGCCACACGGTTTTATGGTCGACAACCCTGTGGCAAGATGTATTTCAGTTTAAAATGAATCTGCCACACTGTTTTCTGATCGAAAACCCTGTGGCAAGATCAGTTTAAACTGAAAGGCAACTTGCCACACGGTTTTATGGTCGAAAACCCTGTGGCAAGATCAGTTTAAACTGAAAGGCAACTTGCCACACGGTTTTATGGTCGAAAACCCTGTGGCAAGATGTTGTCCCACTGTTTTTCTGGTCGAAAACCCTGTGACAAGACGTATTTCATTTCAGTTAAAATGAATCTGCCACACTGTTTTCTGATCGAAAACCCTGTGGCAAGATCAGTTTAAACTGAAAGGCAACTTGCCACACGGTTTTATGGTCGAAAACCCTGTGGCAAGATGTATTTCAGTTTAAAATGAATCTGCCACACTGTTTTCTGATCGAAAACCCTGTGGCAAGATCAGTTTAAACTGAAAGGCAACTTGCCACACGGTTTTATGGTCGAAAACCCTGTGGCAAGATGTTGCCCCACTGTTTTCTGATCGAAAACTCTGTGGCACGATCAGTTTAAACTGAAAGGCAACTTGCCACACGGTTTTATGGTCGAAAACCCTGTGGCAAGATGTTGCCCCACTGTTTTCTGATCGAAAACTCTGTGGCACGATCAGTTTAAACTGAAAGGCAACTTGCCACACGGTTTTATGGTCGAAAACCCTGTGGCAAGATCAGTTTAAACTGAAAGGCAACTTGCCACACGGTTTTATGGTCGAAAACCCTGTGGCAAGATGTTGCCCCACTGTTTTCTGGTAGAAAACCCTGTGGCAAGATCAGTTTAAACTGAAAGGCAACTTGCCACACGGTTTTATGGTCGAAAACCCTGTGGCAAGATCAGTTTAAACTGAAAGGCAACTTGCCACACGGTTTTATGGTCGAAAACCCTGTGGCAAGATGTTGCCCCACTGTTTTCTGGTCGAAAACCCTGTGACAAGACGTATTTCAGTTTAAAATGAATCTGCCACACTGTTTTCTGATCGAAAACCCTGTGGCAAGATCAGTTTAAACTGAAAGGCAACTTGCCACACGGTTTTATGGTCGAAAACCCTGTGGCAAGATGTATTTCAGTTTAAAATGAATCTGCCACACTGTTTTCTGATCGAAAACCCTGTGGCAAGATCAGTTTAAACTGAAAGGCAACTTGCCACACGGTTTTATGGTCGAAAACCCTGTGGCAAGATGTTGCCCCACTGTTTTCTGATCGAAAAACCTGTGGCAAGATCAGTTTAAACTGAAAGGCAACTTGCCACACGGTTTTATGGTCGAAAACCCTGTGGCAAGATGTTGCCCCACTGTTTTCTGATCGAAAACCCTGTGGCAAGATCAGTTTAAACTGAAAGGCAACTTGCCACACGGTTTATGGTCGAAAACCCTGTGGCAAGATGTATTTCAGTTTAAAATGAATCTGCCACACTGTTTTCTGATCGAAAACCCTGTGGCAAGATCAGTTTAAACTGAAAGGCAACTTGCCACACGGTTTTATGGTCGAAAACCCTGTGGCAAGATGTTGCCCCACTGTTTTCTGATCGAAAACCCTGTGGCACGATCAGTTTAAACTGAAAGGCAACTTGCCACACGGTTTTATGGTCGAAAACCCTGTGGCAAGATGTTGCCCACTGTTTTCTG